>JAHREE010000216.1:5061309-5082876 GCA_033628505.1 Tringa tobata
GGGCTCGGTCAGCAGGGAAGAGAGGTGCGGTAGAGCAGCCCCCCCAGGAGAGATGAGCTTCCAGACAAGGAACCCGGTGGCCTGTCAGGGCATGCACAGATGCTCCGTGAATTCACGGTGGCAGCAGCATTAAGGCAGGAGCCGGGGCTGCCGCGGTGCTGTGCAGCGGTCGGCAGGGCTGCTTGGGGCCAGCGAGGAGGAGGCTGTCAAGAGAGATTCTCCTTCCAGAGCCGCCGGCAGCAGCAGCCCCGATGGGGGAGCAGTCACCGGCCGGTTCTCCCGCGGGCTGGGAGCCTGGTGGCACACACTGTCCTGCAAACACCGCTTTCTGCCCGGCCGGGGGGTGGGGAAGGACATAGCCCCACAAAAGGACACACAAGCCAGCGTGGGAAACATCTCCTGTTGCAGGAGAAGAGCCAGGACAGAGCGTGGGTTGATGTGAGGGACATGGGGCTTCCCCTCCCCGGGGCCACGCGTGGCTACGGCCGCGCTGGAGATGCTGGCAGGGGAGGGAGGCAGCGAGGTCAATGCAGTAACGAACACGCTGGCCTTTGAGGGCAGGAGATGTATTATTCACCGGGCGTCCCCTGTGCCTGCTGCCTAGCAGAGAGCTCTTACCCGTGCCAGCTTGATTGGCCCGGCTGTCCCCGTGCCGCAGCTCATCAGGTGGAGACCCTGACCTCAGGGCATGGCTGACCGTCCACATTTTCATCAAGCTTGGAGAACGGTGAGAGACCTCCTCCTCCTCCTCCTGCGGTGCTCACGTGTGCCACGCGCGTGGCGGTGCCTGGGGGAGGTGAGCAGGGATGGATGGCACGCTCTGCCCGGCCATCCTCTGCTGCAGGTCACGCCATGGCGGGGGGGGAGCTCGTGCAGCCCCGACGGGGGGACATCACCGGTGCGGCGGCCATAGTCTAGTGCAAGAGGTGACCCCCAACCAGGCAGGACTGCACTTGCTGGCAGGTGTGGGGCACAGGAGGATCTGCACCCCAGTGGGCTTTTTCCTTGAAGGAGGAGAGCCAGGACCCGGGGGGAGCACCTCAGGTGGGGACGTGCTGCTGAACCTGCCAGACCCAACTCTGCTGCCAGGGCCAGGACGGCAGCCCCTTCCTACCCCTGCCTCTTCCCTGCCAGGACCGTGATAGACAGCCAAGGATTAATGCCCAAGTAAGTGGTACCGGTGGCACCAGCCCATCCCACCAGCTCCATTCTCGAGAGCAGCAGTCAGTGACCACCCAGCTCCCCAAAATGCACCCCGCTGTCTGTAGCTTTGCAGAGCTGACTTCTCTTCATTTCTGTAGTCAACAGCTTGTGCCTGTCTTCTGCACGGTCTGCGTGATGGAAGCAGCTTCCAGCAGGGCCAGTCCTCTGCAGCCCAGCCCAGTGCCAAACTCTTCTTCCTCCATTAGGTGCTTCTCTGATCAGAAAGCAGAAGGCAACTTGCTGGCCAGCCTGTCCTGGAAAAGCTGAGCTTGGCTCTGGCTCCAGCCTGTGCTTAGAGCAATTTAATATCAGCAGCAGGAGGGGATGGGGAATTAATTTTGGTTGCTGCCACTCCTTCAGGCCACACCTGCGGGTGCGTGCCTGGTGCCACGCACAGGGATGTGCTGGCTCTCTCCTTCCTCTGCTCTCTCAGCTGCTTGAATTTCCACACCCTGCCTTCATCACTCCTTGAATTAACTGTTTCTCGGCCATGAAACACTGGAAGGACTGCAGTCTGCTCTGCCCAGCAGGACCTTCCCTTCTGGTGATGGAAAGAGCATGAAGCTGTCAAGGAAACCACAGGCTATAAATCAAGGGCAGAGGCAGCATCAGGCAGCCCTTGGCTCTGAGGAGGCATTGCAGGACTGCCTGGCAAAGCTCAGGTGCTTGGGGGTAACCATGTGCTCCTGGGCACTCGCCCTCCCGAGGGATACAGGAGGAAATTGCTGTGGGACTCTCGCTCGGGTGCAAAGTCAGGGATTTACCGTGGATCCAGAATGGCTGGCCAGCGGTGTGTCCTGCCCGCAGACCCCTGCCCACACACATGCCAGCATCCCTCAGGAGAGGAGCGAGTGTGCCAGCATCCCTCAGGAGAGGATCAAGCAGGGAAGGCTGCCCCAGGAGAGCGCTTTGGGCAGGCTGAGCTCACCACAGGAGCAGCTCCACGCAGCAGCAGAGTGTCAGGTCAGCGTCCCACCACATGCTGTGTCTCCCTCCCCAGGTGGCAACGCAGGACATGTCCCAGCCTGGGGCCATAGGGGAGGTGCTGCCCGAGGCAGTGGGTCTGAGCACTTGCCCTGCAGAGGGACAAGTGGCTCCGGCTGGGTCTGAAGAGGTTAAATCTTTCTAATCGCTCAGTAAGACCTTCTCTAAGAATTTATCTACTTTCTGCCTTCCAAGAACATATGGATAAAATCCCCCTGAGCGGGACTTACATTTATAGCATCTATTACTGAGATCAAGGTTAATCCAGAGTAATCTAATGGGGTGAAAAGG
The DNA here is from genome assembly GCA_033628505.1 of Tringa tobata. Classification (NCBI taxonomy): domain Eukaryota; kingdom Metazoa; phylum Chordata; class Aves; order Charadriiformes; family Scolopacidae; genus Tringa; species Tringa tobata. The sequence goes on from JAHREE010000216.1 coordinate 5,063,788, forward strand.
ACTTTATATAAATCTGTTTTAATCTACAGGACATGATAGCCTGACAAGGCCATCAGAAAACTCGTGTGCCACGGGCTGGGGCAGGGAGAGGTGCCAGGGTTGCTCGAGGGATGTGCGAGGGTGAGAGCACCTGCATCTCCGTGGCATGGCGGGGCAGTGTCGGGCTGGGACATGGCTGGCCGGGCCAAGGCCGTGCTGGCTGTCCTGGTGTGCAGCTGCTGCTGGTGGCTTCGGAGAGATTCAATGGCTCTGCCCCTGTTGGGATGCAGTGCCATGGGACAGGGAGGCTGTAAATGCTCTTCCCACTAATTTATGAGCCGTCCCCGGTAGGTGTAATTTATCTGTGCTTAGAGAGGGGGGATGTTCAGTGAGGAGAGGATAGAAGGTGAACTTCACGCGGCTCCCAGTGCTGTGGCAGCATCCTGCATGCATGCCTCGTCCTGGGGACCGGTGCTGCGCCGATGCCTACAGCCCCGTGCACAGGGTGTTGTCGTGCAGGCGGAGGGGAAGGACTTCCCCCACCGGGATGTCACCCTGTGGTCCTTGCGTGCCAGTCCCACAGCATGGTACCTGGCTCCTGGTGCCACGCTGAGCCCCGGCAGAGCCCAGCACCAGCGTGGGCAGCCCCGCATGGCACCGCCTGTGCCGGCCAGCGAGGCACAGGAGCGAGTCCTGGGGACATGGGAGGCCAAATAAGACAGTTCTCCAGAGCATGGCATGTCGTTCTACATCTGCTCAGATGGAGACTGAGTTATACAGGTCCCCGAGTCCCAGACCCGCCAGAAGACAGTATCTCAGCTAAACGATGCAAAAATGATTTAATGGAGGGAACTAATCAAGGAATCCAAGAGAGACTGCTCACCAAGGGCTGATGCAAGATTCAATTAAACCACAGCCTTTGTGGGCTCACCATTTTAATTTTCCACAAATTAGCTTAAAAAAGGTATGGAAATGAAGATATTAGATTTTTTTTTTTAAGTCAAAAGGAAAAATCCTTTGAGGATTATATTAGCTATTTCGCTTTAACAAACATCATTTCTATACTCATTTTCTTGTTTTAATCTCAGCTGTTTCCATTTCAGCTCCGGCGTCGGTGTTTCCAGAACAAAGATGGGGAAGGCTGTTAACTCTTCCAGGAGCTGGCCCTGCGGCCCGGCTGCTGCAGCTCCCCCTGCTTTGGTGCCAGTTGGTGATGCTGCAGGAAGGGGGAACTCCATGGCACAGGTAACCCTGCCCGTCCCCTCCTGGGGCGGCTGGATGCCGATGCGGGAGCTGCTGCATCCCTGCCTGCACCCAGCGGGCTGGGCAGAGGCTGGGGATGAGAGACCCCGGCGCTGGGGGAAAGATGGGGCCGTGGATCCGCCGGGGGCTGTTGGCAGCTCTGGGCTCCAGCAGTCCCACATCTCCTGTAACTTCCCCTGCTCTTGCCCTCAGGCAGCTGGAGATAAACACGGAGCAACGGTGTTGTGTGTCGGCTGCGATTTGTCTTCTGCGAGAGCGTGCCTCGCGCTGAGGTTTCCCCCTGAATAATAACCGCTGCCGTCACCGCCCGCGCCTCCGCCGGGATCCAGTGCCTGGCGTGCCCGTCCTCTCCCTGCTCCGTGTGGCACATCCCTTTGCACCGGCTCCTGCTCTGCCGGGTGGCTGCAGCCCCACGCTTGGCCGGAGGCTGCTCTCCGGGGGGAACGGTGCCTGGGAAGCGGCAGGGGCTGGTGGCTGCTTCTCCGGGCTTTGCCTGGGTGGACAGCCTGCTTCCCACCCCAAGGAACCCGTGTTCCCATCCCTGGGCTCGCTGCTCATCCCTGGGAAAGGAGTCCCTGGCAGCATCCCTTGGGCAGGACCGCAGTGGGTCTGGCAGGGCTACCCTGGGTAGGGCTGGCATGGCTGGGGCAGGGCTGGCATGGCTGGGCCATGGCCCCACAGCGCTCAGGACCATCACCCTCCTCCCTGCCTGTCCTCTCCTGGGGTGGGCACGGCTCCTGCTCCCCCTCTCCTCCCACCGCTCCCTGCACCTTTGGCACGGCCCATCCAGGTCCTACAACACCATCCCACCCTTCTGGCACCCTCCCATCCCACACTGTCCCCTCCTGGCCCCCCTCACGTTGTCCAGCTCCGGGGTGACCTTCAGCTTGCGGCTCCTGGAAGCGCCTCCCTGCCCCCTTCCTCCGCGCCTCGAGCTGGAAGGAGCTTCATTTGTCACTGTCTCTTTTAAAAGGTCCAATCTCTTCCGTGGGGTCACCTGGCTGCTCTGCCAGCAGCTCCTCGTGCTGGCACGGCTCTGCTGCAGCCACCGCAGCTGCCAGCCCCGGGACACGTCATCCCTGTCCTCCTGTCCTTGAGGTCCTGCTGCGGTCCCCTTCTTCCCATGGGAAGAGGAAGGGTCAGAACCCATGGTCGAGACCCGGGCAGCAGGGCCATCCCCACTGGGGCACTGGCCACCCTGCGAGCCACACTGCTGGCCAGGGGCTTCCACCAGAGGGGCTGCAGAACCAGGGGATGCGGGTCCTCTCCTGCGCCACCCTCCAGGAGATGCAGCCGGAGCAACAGGTTGTGAATTCCCGGCTTCGCCCCACGGTGCGGATCTGGTGGCGGAGGCTGTGGCAAGGGACCCTGCCACTCCACTGGCCCCTCCCCGCACGCTAAACGGAGCTCAATGCGGAATTAATTTGTCATATTGACACTGATCGTTTATTACGGAGCAGAGTGGAGCCCATTCATTTGAACAGAAAACATTTCATCTTATCTCCTGCCTTTTCATGCCTCAGCTCTCACTCTTTAACCTTGGACAACGAGACATTCATAATTTCCTCACTGGCTCTATGGCTCCTTTAGATAAGAAACTTATTTTTTAATCTTTCTTTCTATTGAATTTTAAACATGTTCCATTACAAAACCTGGTGCACGTAACAACATGTTTTGCCCAGCATTAATGTAGCCACATTATGCTGCAGCCTCCGCTCCGAGCCAGGAGTGTCCCCATTGTGTCCCCAGGGTCCAGGAGCCAGGGACCAGTGCTGCTTTCCCAAATGGCCACGGGGGCTGCCCACAGCAGTGCTGGGGCCCGTCAAGGACCAGGTCTGGGGGACATCATGTGCATGGGGGTGCCACCAGCAGCTGTGGGGAGGGTGCATGGGGCTGGCTCTGCACAAGAGCGGGCGGCCAGAGCCGCCACAAGATGAAGCTGCTGTCACCAGCGGCTCCCAGTGGTTCCCATTTGCTCTAAAATGGTCTGTGTTTGGGAAGGTATTTGTTATTCAGGGACAGTCACTGGAGAGCTGCTGCGTGGTCGGCAGCCTTTGCAGCCCCTCTGGCTTAGCCCTGGGCCATATGTGGCCACGGAGGGACCGATGGCATCTCCAGTCCACGCAGCCACCGCCCCGACAGTAAATAGCCCCGTCAGGGCCCCTACGAGGAGGGGCCACGGAAAGCTTTGCGCAGGAGAACCGCATAGATAAGGCTTTCACCTCCAAGGCTCTGCTGAAAAATTAGGGATGGGAGGTGGGAGGGAGCAAATTGAGATAAATGAGCGTGCCGCGTGGCATCCTGCCCACAGGATGCTGAAATAAAAAATCAGTAAATAAAAAATCACCAGTCTTTATCTGGTCAGAGCCTGAATGGGCTGTGTGATAACTATAACGGATGAGCCTGCTGGAAGGGCCTCAGAGAGGGACCTGCCGTCCCTCACCGCCGTGCGGGCAGGCACCTGCCGGGGCTGGTTTGCCGGGGAAACGGCTGCCGTGTGTGTGAAGGAGCGGGGCGGCCGGCTCCGCCGCGGCACACCGGGTCCTCGGAGCACACCACACTGCCCGCCCTGCCGGCTCTGGGAAGGGCTTGGCTCCTTCCTCGGCGTGAAATGCACTTTTCCAAGTCGTCCTTCACAGCGAGGGAGAAGGCAGATCAGATGCCGAATTAGCCTGCGAGAGCCGTGTTCCCGTCTCTCTTATCTAACTCCCTGTAACAAGCTCTTTGCATTTATTCCACCAAATGTGCTGCAGAATTGCGTTACAGCTCATGGCTGCGAGCCATCTGTGGAGAGAAATCCAGTTATACCTTGTATAATAAGTTCCTGACAATCTTACAGAGGACTCCGGGTCATAAAAGTCTCCCAGTTTTATCGCCAGTAACAGACACGGAGAGAAATTAAGTTGTCTTATCAAATTTAGATAATATATATCCCTCTGGAGTGGAAGGTTTCTGATGGATCTTTTACAGTATTAGAACATTTAGAGGGGTGAGGAGAAATGCACAGGGAAGGGTGGGAGAGCAGCGGGGAGCAGAAAGCCCTGGTAGCCCCCGGGGCAGAGACGGGCCTTGGGGAGCCCTTGGAATGGAAGAGGAGGTGAAGGCTGTTTGCAGGCTGGAGCTGCGCTGAGACACGGGCTCTCTCCCATCTTGCCTACCTCCAGCGCCTGTGTGCCGTCTATTTATGAATGCAATAACCTCCAGCAGTCCTGATATGCAAACTCCTTCCCTGCTGCCTCCTGTGCTAGTTCTTGCAGGAAGAAGGAGCCACGGGACGTTTGCCGAGTTTCGAAGTCCTGGGGTCTGCTGGAGAATCAGCAGCCAAACCCCGCTGGGAGGCTGGACGCCTCGTGTCCTCTGTCCCGGGGGAACGTCTGCTTCGGGCACTGAGTCCCCTGCAGCTTCCCTGCTGTGGGCAGGCACGGCAAAATGGCTGGCACAGGGGAGGAGGATCCCTGATGATGGGAAGGGTCCCATGCCCACAGCTTTAGCAGGGCTGGTTGGCACACGGTGATGTCCCAGCTGGGCTCTCCCTGCTGCTGCTGGCAGGAAAAGGAGCTCTGCTCCACTCAGGCAGCGATTTTAAGCTCCCTGGAGAAGGGTCTCCAGCTGATCCCGTTGCCCAGGGCTTGACCCGGTCCTTGCCCCGCTGCCTCGGGTGTGAAGGTACCTGTGGCTGGGCACACAGGATGGGCACACTGGCCACCTCGCCTGGCCCACTGCCCCGCGGGCAAGCTCTCCCTCCCGGGGGAGGCGGCTGCCTGCAGAGACGGCGCTGATGGCTTGGGAGGGCTGGGATCCTCCGCACACCTGCTCTCTGCTCAATATTTAGTTTTCTGTAAAAGCAGAGTGCAGTAGTCATGGTAATGAAGCGGGCAGGCCCGGCATCGCTGGCGTGCCATTTATTAAGAGCTGTGCAGTCTCAGGCGCTGGGGATGCAGACGCGTGCCTCCCCTGAGATCTCTGTGCTAATAAAAAAATGAATCCTCACTTACTGATCTCTGTATTTTTAAAGACCGTTTACTCCGTCTTTTCCTTTCTTTATTCACTTTTTAAAAATCTATCTTGCCCTTCAGTGCAGAATTATCTGTTTAGCGCCATCGTTACTTTAATCACAATTAGCTTTCCCACTCCATTAGTAAGACTCTAAGCGGTGTTAGATCATGGGAATGGGCCTTCACAGCCATCCCGCTGTTTTGCCAGCTCCGATGCCCAGGGTCTGTTCTCCTGCCAGAGCCAGTGGCCAGTGGTCCCCGTGCCACGCCGTGTGCTCCTCCCCAGCCCCCTCTGGTCTCCCAGAGGTGCCAAGCCCCATGGCCACGTGGCTCCAGGGCTCCAGGGATGGGCAAGTACCGGCAGCATTTCCCTGGCAGGCTCTTCAGCTGGGCTGGAGTCGTTCCCGCTCATCACAGCGAGAGCGGAGAGGCTGGGAATTAGGATTTAACCAGAAGAGTGGGTCAAGAGCCTGCCTCGCCTCCCCACATCTTTTCTTCAGAGCATTTGGTGAACAATGCGTGCAGAAGGCTTTTTATTTTTGTGTAGAAACGTGTGTCTAATGAATTAGCCACGGATTGGAGCCTAACATGGGTAATTTACACTGAACATTCGCTCGCTCAGAATCATCCATCAATTTCTTACCACATTAAAAACGACGTCCCGCTCCGGGAGTGCCCGGTCGGTGCTGCCCCCCCCAACACTCCCTCCCAGCACAGCCCGTGGGGTGACCGCAGGGGTTCCCCTCTGCAGAGTGGGGGGCTGGTGTGCCACAGGCCACGGTGGTGCCGATCTGGCCCCTGTGCAGCTCCGTGGGTGACAGGGTGTGCTGTGCCATGCCATGACATGACCTGGGACCTGTTGGCACGAGATGGGCAAATGTGAGGATGGGCACAGGCTCCCTGTCCTGCAGCCACCGGTGGGGTGGAGGGGGAAGAGAGATTTGCCATGTCCCACTGACTGCTCCAGTAATCCGTGAGCAAGCCTGGGTGGTGCAGCAGGGTCCTGGGTGGCTGGCATGGCCCTCAGTACCCCCTGCCCAGGCATGGGAGATAGCCACAGAGGGCTAGCAAAGCCCCGAGGGTGGGCACCGAGTGCTGGGGCTGGTGGGGAGCCCTGCTGTGTGCTGAGCCTCCCCCAAAGAGCCGTGTCCCCTTGGAGCACAGTGCAGCATGAGCCTAATTTTCTTGCTTGGGGACCAGCACCAGACCCAGGGGAAGGTGCCAACGCCAGAAGCCACTGGAGCATGGAGCATGGAGGCAGCTGTGGTGGGTGAGGGGAGCACACCCATGGAGTGGGGTTGGTGCATGGCCGTGCCCGGGGTGCAGCGGGGCAGCACCCCACTCCATTCAGCAACACCTGGCTCCTTCTGCCCCCCCGGCCTGCCCTCTGCTCCAGGGACACCCCCCGGGGAAGGGATTGCACGGGGGAAATGTTGGTGCCGATGTAATTGCCGAGACAACTGCTGACGGTGGAGTTTGCAGACAAAAAATAGAGTGGCTGGGGTCAGTCATAATTGGTAAATATTTGTCTATCTAATCAAAAGGCCTTTTAATTAACAATTTTGTTCTTGCAACTGGTTTAATTTTTTTTTAAGAACTTCTGCAGGAAGTCAATTAGACCCAACAGATGGTGAAGAACATCCCGGCATCAGCACATCCTTGCCATCTGCCACCGCTGGAGAGCGGGGCGGTCCTGCCAGACCCACACACCCCATGGCAGCCCCCTCCCCGGGACAGGGCAGCCACAGACCCTCACCTCTGCCACAGGGCAGCTCTCGAGAGACCTGTCCCCAAGTGAGTGGCAGGCAGAACGGGCAGCTCTGTGCCGTGCCGTGCCGTGCCTCGGGGCTGGCTCCCCGGCAGCACCAGCAGCTGGCACAGCATGGGGCTGGCATGGCTTGCTATGCCAACAGGCGCTGCCCCCTCAGCTGGAGACCATGTCCTGGTGCCCCTGCCTTCTCCTCCCCACGGGGCTGCCCAGCATGTGGTCCCCGGGTGGTCGGTCCCTGCGAGGCTGGAGCAGAACTGCCCGGCCCTCGGGAAAGAAACCCCTGCAGGGACACAGGGCACTGTCATGCAGGGACATGGGGCACATACTCCACAGGGACAGCAGCCACACACTGTGCAAGGATGCAGGACACTGCTGCACAGAGATGCAGGGCACTGCTGTGTGGGGACACAGGGCACTGCGGTGCGGGGACATGGGGCACTGCTCTGCGGCGCATCCCTGTTGTGCAGGGATGCAGGGCACACGCTGTGAGGAGACACAGGGCACTGCTGTGCAAGGACACCCGCGTGTCCCCTGCCCTCACGCTGCCCTTCCCTCCCTCTCTGCAGGCAGGGCTGCGTCTCCGTCTCCGCAGGTGAGCTGGCAGCGCCCGCACCTGCTGCTCTCCACAATCAGGAGATTGCTTTGCACAAGAGGCATCTGACGCGTCTCTTCCTCAATCAGCTGCTCTTCACGCCCAGCTCCGTGCCACTCGCCGCTGATTGCCCTTTGTCTCCTGCAAGGCCACGCTCTGCGGCGGTGCAGGCAGCAGGGACGTGGCACTCCGGTGGCAGGCACAGCCCTGCTCCCAGTGAGGCTCTGCCCTCCTCTCCCCGTGTTCCCTGTGTCCCCCACAGCTCCCGGCAGGAGAAGATGCTGGAGCTCTCCCAGCTCCAGGGGATTATCCCAGCACGGGTTGGATGGGAACCCCTGGGATGGACCTGTTGCTCCTGCCCTGGTCCCTGCCTGTGGGAAGGTGGCTGGAGAGCGTGTGGCTGGCCAGGTCTCTGGGTCTGTATGGAGACCAGGCGTGGGGTAAGTGGCCTGTCCTGAAGCTGGCAGGGCAGGAGAAGACATGGGCACCCAGAGGTCTGGGCTGGGCACAGGGCAGAGCACCCAAACCCCAGGACTTGAGCTGGCAGCAGCACAGGAGGTGGCACGGCCACCCCGAGCATCGCTCCCGAGCCACACCGCTGGAATGTGTCCAAGGCAGCGGGGAGCAAAGCACCTAAATCTCTCCTGCCAGGCCCTCCAGAGATGTCCCCCTTTATTCACAACTGCTTTTTAATTGCCTTTTGTCAATTACAGCGAGATGGATCGGGTTCCTCCGGGAGGCAGTAATTAGCGCGGGGATGAATTCCGAGGCAGCCAAGCTCCCTCTTCACACAGCAATGGTGATTTGTAAACCTGTCACCGAGACACTGAGCTCGGCTCCCTCTCGCCACCCCGCAGCCTGGCAGGGGCAGTGGGGAGCACCAAGCACAGCACGGGGGAGGCACCCGCACCCACCCGGCCCCCCCGGAGCCAGCAGGACCCAGGCACCCATCCCAGCAAAGACCCTCACCATCCCCCCCGGCACGCAGGGCTCAGAGCGTGGCTGCCTGGAGGGGAGGCTTGGTGGCCAGCGTCCGGGTAGCACACACTCTGCTGATGGGGAATGGCCATGTGTGTGGGGCAAGAAGGGCCAGGACACAGCTCCAGGGCAGGCAGGGGCTCTGCGGGCAGCCAGGGAGAGGAGCTGCTCCGGGCTGGCTGGGGTGCAAGAGCCTCTCTGGATGGGACGTCGCTCCCGCCAGAAAGAATTAACACCTAGAGTTTCCAGCTGGCTGTGGCCAGCCTCCTAATTAGGTTTGGTGACAATGGCAATTAGTCATCCGGGTTGCTGGTGCGGTGCCTGGGTTCTGCAGGGAGCTCTGACCAAGCCACCGCTCTCCACGCAGCATCTCCAGGCGTCCTACCCATGGCTCAGCCTGTGCAGACGCTGTGCCTGCTGCTGCCTGGCCTCCACGGCCAACTGTCCTTGAGCTCAGGATGGTGTCACTCATGTCGCCAAAATTCATCCCTCCAGATAACCTGGTCAGTCATGGGACAACCTGAGCAGTGGTCAGCTTGGCTTCACCCAGAGGGGCTTCCTCTTCCTCAGCCTCTCCTCCTGGCACCCAGTGATGTCTCCCATGAGCACGGGCAGCACAATCCTGGTCCCAGCTCTGCTGGTGGCCACCAGTCACAGGCTGTGGCCAGGCTGCAAGGACAAGCCAGCGTGTCAGCCTGACCTGGCTTGGATGAGCACAAAGGATGCTGCAGGCGGTGGCATCAGCCAGCCAGCGCTGGGATGGGTCCAACCTGCGGCCGTGCTCCCGGTGGGAGGAGGCTGTGTGACCCTCACCGTGCTCGGTGGCACCGCAACACGTGGCACCGCAGCCTCAGCAAGTGCAAGTCACATCCCCAACACCATCATCCTGGAGTGAGGTCAGGGCTGGTTGGACAGGCATCCTGCAGCTCTCACAGGTGACAGGACGGAGGGACAGCTGTGAACACTGTCTGCCCCACCGACCGCAGAGCCGGGGAGAGCCCCTCATGCCACAGCAGATGTTTCCCATGAAGGGAAGGCAGAGGAGCAGCTGAGGAGCCCCCCGTGCTGGCTCTGGGAGGGTGCAGGCTGCTGGAAGGTCCTGCTGGAGAGAGGAGCAGCCAGCCCTTCCCACCCTGGGGCTCTGCCCTGCCATGGCTGCAGCATCAGCCGTGCCTGCGCTGGGGATGCTGCGGGCCACCGCCTGCTCTCCCCAGCTCCCCCCTCCCCCCCCCCCTCTCTGCTCCCTGGCTTTTGTCTAATTCCCTACGCCCCTTTCCTATTTTTCTTCTTGACAGAGGAAGCAGGCTCATGCATCTAGAGACTCCACAGCCCTTTCTTGTAGCTGTAGATTAAATTTCCCAGTGCAGCGTCTGCTGGCCTCTGGCTGAGTCAGTGTGCAAGGGGTGTCCTCCCTGTCCCCAGGGTGGTGCCAGGTCCTTGGGAGTGGGTCTGTGCAGAGGAACGGGGCAACCCCTGCCAGCAGAGCTGAGCCCAGCCCAGCCCAGCCCTGCCAGCCCTCCGGGCCACAGCTGTGGGCAAAGAGAAGGGGCAAATCTTGCACGAGCCCAGTAGCCAAACTCTGCCGAGCATCCCCCAGCTCCTGCTTCCCTTGCTCTGCTCTGTCCTTGACCCCGGGGAGGGTGCAGCGTGTGGAGGGAGCCCGGCTGCTCTAATTAAACCATGTTTGCAAACTCCCATGGTAAGCATCACTAATTATAATTAGGGAGAGCAGATCTGCCTTCCCTGCCTCTGGGAGACGTGAACAAGCTCCCTGCATGCCGACCAGGCTTGGAGGGCACCGAGGGCTGGCACGTGGTGTCCCCTGGGCTGGGCACGTGCCCCGGAACAGCCCCTGTGGGACAGTGGCCCCATTGGGGGACCTTGGGCCGGGGATGCCAGGCCAGGGGGCAGGGTGCTGATACAGCTGGCATCCAGCCCTCCATCCGTGCGTGGCGCGACTCCCGCCCCGCTCCCTCAGCACGTTTTCTTCATGCTTGAACCATTGGCCTAACGATTTCAGGTTTTTTCCCCATTTTCCTGTATTATTATTTGTCGTTGTTCCTGTTGCAGTTCAGTGACCATGAATTATTGAACGTCTGCTTGCTCAGTAACTCTTTACTTCCACCTCGGCACACTGCTGCCTGCGCGGGACGGCCGCCAGCTCTTCCCCCAGCCTCAACGCCTGATGCCACGGGACCCCTTGCCACGCCGTGACACACGCATCGCGGCCCCACTCGATGGCAGGGATGCGGGCGAGGGGCTGGGCAAGCTTCTGGGTCTGGCAAAGTGCCTTTCCTGGGCTCTGCTTCATCAGCCACGGGGGCTGGGGAAAACCAGGAGCTGCTCGGCCATGGGAGTCCTGGGTGAGGTGTGGGGCAGCATTGGGTGAGGTGTGGGGCAGCACTGGGTGAGGTGTGGGGCAGCACTGGGATGCACTGGGGGCCAAGCGAGCAGCAGGGACCAGATGGAGCTCATTTGACCCCTGAGTGGGTGCAACCCAGGCCATCAGGTGCACATGGGGCTGATTCAGGGCACAGCCCACCATGTCCCTCCCAGGTGATAAGAGGAGGAGAGGGGTGCCCTGCCTCCCTGCCCAGCCTGGGGTGGTGTGGTGGGGGGAAGCCCAGCCTGCTCTTCTAGGGAAGAGAATCTAACAGGAGGGAGCCTCTGCAGGCTGGGGAGAGGAGACAGGCATGGTCTGGGATGTGATGGGTCTGCACTGGGGCTGAGGACTGCCATGGGTGCCTGGACCACTGGCTACTGCAGCTGCCTGCGCGTTGCCATGCTGATGCCATGTGCCACAGGTGAGTCTGCTCTGCTTGCCAGGGCTAGCAGGGCTGGGTCACCCAGAGCCCCTGCAGTCCTCGCCTTGGCCCCTCCATCCTGTCTCTGCTGGGGAAGGGGCTGGTCGTTGTGGCTGCTGCAAACACAGCTCTCGCTGAGCCGCAGAGCCCCTGGGTGCTAGGAAACTCCTTGCCAACAGCCTCACCAGCCTGCCACAGCAAGGGCAGGGGCTCAGCAGGGTGGGCAGGCATGAGGAGGACTTGCCCAGCATCCTGTCCCCACTCTCAAGAGTTCAGTGCCCATCAGTGGGCAGGGACCTGCTAGTGCAGGACAGGGGCTGGAGCTGGGGCTGTGGCAAGGAGGAAGGAGACTCTTGGTGGGTGACAGTGTCTGGCCAGGTCATCAAAGCACAGGGGAGGCTCAGGCAGAGCCTACTGGTGCCCTGGGACTGCCTAGGGCAGTGGCACAAGTGGATGAGCCAGGGAGGCTTTTGTCACATCCCAGCCCTGCCTGGCCTTCTTGGGGCCAGGGAAACTTTTCCCTCCCCTGTGCCATGCTCAGGGTGTGTTTGTTGGGAGTGAAGGGGAAGCCCCTGGGTTTAACAGGGCCCTGGGTGGGGGCGAGTACATAGATGTGCCTGGTGCCAGGCTGAGCTGTGCCAACGGGAGCCGGTCCTGCCAGCACTGGGATGGCTGGGATGTGCCGTGGCTGGAAGCTGGCTGGCACCTTGGCCCTGCAAAGCCGCTGCTTTCTCCACGCTGCTTTTGTGCTTAGGGCAGGGCTGAGAAATCTCTACTGGTATTGTGGGATTTCACAGAAGTGAAGAATAAAGTCTCTGAACTCCCTACAGCTGCATTTTCTGAGCACTGCAACACTCTGATACCTCTGAAACACTATTAAGCACCTGGTGCTGGGTTGTCTTTGCAACCATGTGTCCTAAATAAATCCCTTCCCCATGCTGAGCCGTGCTAATGGCCCATTGTTAAATGGGCAGCCAACACAGTATAAAATGAAGCCATTATTTTTTCCAATCATTCCAGGAAAAAAAAAAAACCCAAACCTAAAAAAAATTTAAAAAAAAAAATCTCCAGCATCTTTCATCTAGGACGAGACTGAAATTGGGAAGCTGCAAATCCCTGTGGCGTCCTCTTGTTTGTCTGTGCTCCCCTACCCCCTAAGTGTCGGATGTAAGGGGGTGTTGGTCACTTGGGGCTCTCCTCATCGTCAAGCTGGGTCAGGCACCCTCTGCTGTGGGGCAGAGCTTTGGTTTTTTGCATACATGGGTGCAAGGTGCTGCCTCCAGCCCCTGGCCTGGCCTCCCTGCTCTCTGGCACCCATGTGCTTGTCTCTGCCACCGCCTTGCACGTAAGCGGGCTCCTTGGGAGACTCGCTCCATGTTTTTTTTTAATTCTTTAACCTTGAAATGCAATTTCCTCCCCAAAATACCCTTTTTCCTGTAAACAACATCTCTTTAGTGAGATTACAGCAAAAAAAAATCCCCCAGCTACCGGGTCCCGGGCGCTTTATCACCGGGTGAGCCCCATCCGTCACGGCGGCGCGTGTGTTCCCGGTGCCCCGCCCTTGCCGCCGGGTGATGGTCTTTTCATCATTTTTACAGATTTATTTTACAATAATTTAATTTCATCCTCAGCCCTGGGAAGACGAATTGGCCCCTGATGTGACTGGGGATTCGGAGCCAGTCTCATAAATTTGCTGCCTCTACACAAAAGCTCTTTCTGGAGTCCCCACCGCAGCCGGGAGCGAGAGTCTTTAAACAACGGGGGACGGGCTGTAAATCTCGTGCGGCGTTGGGGGGGGATGCTGCCATTTCTCCTCGAGCCTGGGCCATGCTTGGTGGCTCCAGGTGGCCCTGGGTGGCTGGCAGGGCCTGGGCAGTGGTACGGGGCTTTGTGGGCTGCCCCAGCAAGACCCACCGTGGGAGCGGGCGCTGCCAGCGGCCGTGTGCTGGGATGAGTGGGCACCTGCCGATGGGGGTCCAGGAGCACCCAGAGCTTGGGACATGTTTCTGCAGGTGTGCACCTTCCTTTCCTGATGTGGGGGGACCGGTGCCCTGCCAGGCATCAGGGTGGTGCCGTGGAGCTGTGCCCGCTCCCTGCACATCTGCGCTCGCCGCATGTGGGAGACTTACGCCGCGCTTCCGCTGCGAGAGGCTTGCCAATGTAATTAAACTCAAGTGACTCCCCTGCCCCCAGGCACAGCCCCTCATTTCCCTTTGATTTATTATGTCTTCTTAATTTATTTAAATGAGTCTCGGTGTTTGCACAGCCTGGGAGGGTGCTGGCTGGAGCTCTAATTGCTGGAGCGAAGGGAAGGCAGCAGGAGGGGCTCTGTGGGAGCTCAGCCTGGGCCAGGCAGACATGTCCTGTCCCCCTCTCCGGGCACCCACGGGGCTCCACTGGGGCTGCAGGGAGGAGCAGGATGGGGAACATGCATGGGAAGAGCCTTCGGAGCAAAGCTGGTGCTCCAAAGGGGGTCATTTGGCTCCCAACGCTGGGGCTTTGCCTCAGTGGGGCTGCAACAGGAAAGAACGAGCAGCTTTTGTGGCTGGTTTAGGGGCTTTTTCCTGGGGCACCACAGGGCAGCGGGTGCCCTGGCGCTGAGCTGGCAAAGGCAGGGGGGCAGCAGAGCCCAGGGGGGACCCCTGTTTGTCCCTGCTTCTAGTATGTGCAGGAGCTGGGGTCCAGCTGGACCTCACCATGGTTCCTGGCCGGCGTGGGAGAGGCGTGCAAGAACCCAGTCTCCTGCAGGCAGGACCCCAGGTGTGTGACACCCCGGTCTCCTGTGGCAGGGCTCTGAGGGGTCAGTCTGTGTGTGAGGCCAGAGACTGTTCCTCGCTCCCTCCATCCTTTCCTCCTGCCTCCCCATGGGCCCTGCTCCTCTGGTTCCCAAAGGAGCACCAGGCTGAGCGGGCAGCGTGCCTCCTGCCTGCATGGCTCCTCTGGTTCCCAAAGGAGCACCAGGCTGAGCGGGCAGCGTGCCTCCTGCCTGCACGGCCCCTCTGGTTCCCAAAGGAGCACCAGGCTGAGCGGGCAGCGTGCCTCCTGCCTGCATGGCTCCTCTGGTTCCCAAAGGAGCACCAGGCTGAGCGGGCAGCGTGCCCTGCTCCTGCCCAAGCGCCTGCGCCGTCTCATGCCCGGCTGGGCTCCGTGCCGCCGGCCTCGCCATCCCCAGCCTGTGTTTGCACAGCTGATTGTTCCCGGCTCAGCGTACTGCCTTGCACTTGTCCCTGTTGAATTTCATCCTATTTTTTCCAGTCCATTTCTCCAATTTGTCAAGATCATTTTGAATTCTAATCCTGTCCTCCAAGATACTGGTAGTCCCTCCCAGCTTCGTGTCATCTGCAAATTTAATAAGCGCTTTCTCTATTCCATCATCCAGGTCCTTAATGAAAACATTGAGCAAACCAGAACCAGGGCGACCCCTTGGCCATCCAAGCAGCCCAACATTGGCGCTGTGCTCGCCATACTTGCTGGCCAAATGCAATGGGAGATGGTGCCAGAGCTTTTCCGTGTCCCCTGTGCCTCGCTGCATCCCCGGTTCAAGTAGGAATTCTCTGCTTTGCTGCCCCAGAGTGGTTCTGGGACCACAGTGTGCTGCTGGCTCTGCAGTCCCCCCAGTGCCTGCTGGAGGGTGGGGGTGTTGGGGTGCAGAGGGGAGCAGCCATCCAGCAGCAGGAGGGCAAGAGCCCCTCGCCCAGGTAATTGGTGAGGGCAGGGGGGCAACAGAACAGCCCTCGATGGAGCCATCCTCCCCCCTCATGGCATAGCACCCCATGTCCTTTTCTGTTGGATGCAGGCTCTCCCCAGCCCCACGGTCTCTGGGGACCAAGGCTGCTCCTCTGGGGACCAAGGCTTCTCCTCTGGGCTGCACGATAGGGACTTGGAGCCAGCAAAAAGAGGAGCCACGCTGTGTGCCCCCCAAGCCACCAGCCATTTCTTTTCTTTAATTGATTGTAGAAAGCAATTTACAAAACACAAACTGCCGCTTATGCCAAGCTCTGCGTGTCCAGGCATAGCTTAATTTCACAGTAAAATTTCAGATGCAATGAATGGCTTTTCCCAGCACCAGTCCATGTCCAAGCCAAAAGCTTTGCTATAGCTGCATGGGCTGAACTGAGCAGCCCCGAAATGGCTCCTGCACTGCCTTGGAGAGCAGGAAGCTCCCCAGACTGGCTGTCACTGGGTTGTGATGGTGATCGGGGCTGGCTGATGCTGCCCGAGCTGGCTCAGCTGTGTGGGACCCACCATGGCTACAGCCTGGTCTGCAGGGAGCCATGTGTCCTAGCTCTCCATGCAGTCAGTTGGATGTGGACCCTGCTGCAGGTGGCCTGTGTGATGTCCCCTCTCTGCGTGGCTGTCAGGGAGGTGTCCTGGCAGAGCTGGTCGATGCTGTGGTGGCAGGGGCTCAGCTGAGAGCTGATGCTCCCACTCCAGCTCCTTTCATGTCAGAGTTATAATTTCGTGGTCAGGGTCTAGGAGGTTTGTACACACAGATGCATTAGTTCTGCATTTAGTGATACTTGAATAATTGGTGTCACATCAATTAGATCGGTTCTTGGATGCTGCAGTGATAAGTGCTGTGCAAAAGCCTCTGGGCTGCAGGACATGAGGAACCCCAATGGCTGGTGGGGCTGGTGACAGTGGGCAGAGCAGGGCTGGTGGGGGTGTTGAGTGCCAGGAGAGCAGCAGGGGCACGCAGAGAGTTTGTCTTTTGGAGGAGAGTGGTGAGACCTGGGGTGGTCAGTGCCTGGGGCTGCTAAGCTAGGGGGACACTAGCCTGGCTGTACAGCATGGGGGTGCAGGTGTGCACTGGGGGAGGTTCTGCCAACACTACAAACCTCTGAGCTCCTCAGTACTTGACTTGTCCCATCATGGTGCTCCTCTGTGCCGAGCCACTTGCTGGGTACCTAGTTCAGCATCATCTGCTGCTTCCCTCATCCCTTTGGGCTGCTGTTGCAGCCTGTGGCGTGGCTTTTCAGGGTGGATTTCCCAGCACAGAGCTGCCCTCACGGGGAGGAAGCTCAGGTGGGTCTGGGGCAGCTTGGAGAACCCCAGGGCTCACGTGCCTGCAATACAGATCAGCGCTGTCAGTCCTGTCCCCGCTGCGGGTTGTAGGCAGAGGTAATTTGCAGATGACAAATATCCCCGACAGTAAATATTTTTCGCACCCTCATCTTTCTACAAGCAGATAAGGTGGCAGCGCTGTGGCAATACGGTTGCTGGAGGGAGACAAACTCTTTGGCAGTCTTAAAAGTCTATTGTGTCCCCGCAATTATTTATAGATAAACAGAAGAAAGCCAATAAGCACAGAATGGAGCTGCACAGCTGCATTTGTTATGATGATGATGATGTTATCTCTCCCTCACACCCACGCACGCACATCTCCAGTGCATGAAAACTCGCTGCTGGCAACGATCGAATCCCCATCCCGTACGAGACAGGACAGGCTGGAGGTTTTGCCCTCTCCTTCCTGACTTGCTGCTAGTCTCTTTCCCCCCCCAGCGATCGACTGCACAACACCTCCAGCAGCTTTCCCCCTCCCCTCCCAGGCCGAGCCAGGGAGCCACGGCACCTGGATAGCTGCAGGGTCCTGGGGCACCCATACAGCAGCATGGTCCCTCCTTAGGGCACCCTGGGGCTGCTGCATCTCTGTTCCTGGTGGCAGCAAGACATGGAAACCAAGGGGCCTTCATCCTGGTAAACCATCCCCGAGGATGCTGGGTGCCTCGTGATGAGGGGGGTCCCGGTGTCGCTTGTGAGGAGTGTGGGACTGGCTGGGTTCTCACCAGCTCGTGCAGTGGGACCCCCAGGGTGTGGGTGCTCCTCGTTGCAGGGAAGGGGAGCCTGTTGGCTTTCCCTGCTCCACGTGGCCAGGACCTCCTCTACCGTGTCACACTGCTGCCCAGGAGAGAAACGGATGTGTTTGGAGGAAACTGTGTGAGGGATCTGGGATTAAAGGATGTGGCGGGGAAGAGCGATGAGATCACTGCTAATTGGTGCATTTCTCCAGCCTGTGGAGCGGAGATGTCAGGGAGTGAGAAACGCTGACTCAGGCAGGGGTTGGGGAACGCTGTGCTCTCCCCGTTCAGTGGGCACTTGAAGAGTTCTCTGAGCTCTGCGGGAGCCCACAGAGAGGAACCAGAGGCCTGGCAGGGCTAGACCCACAGAAGGAGAGGGCAGAAAAGTTGCAGGCACAAGGCTCTGGATGCCTCTGCACTGGTGATGCCATGTGCACTGCCACTCGTGTGGCACTGGGACCCTTGCCCAGCCCAAGTCTCCCCGTGTCCTGGGGTGCTGCATGGCATTGCCTGGCTCCCGCTGGGACAGGAGCCCCACGGCTCCCAGGGGACGTGCAGTCACTGTCCCCACCCCGGGGCCAGGCGTGGGGGAGTGATGTGCATCCCTGCCAAGCTCTCAGCCTTGTCTCTGCAGGGCCTCCGCCCAGGGAAAGCACCGGGACCAGCTCTCCAGCTGCAGGCAGCATCCAAGGCAGCGACTGGGAGCCCTTAACTGGACGGGAGAGTTGGGATGATTTTTCATTGCTTCCTCATAATAAGAGGACAGGAGTAAGTGACTAGTACAGTTTGTTCACTCGGTAAAGATTTATACAATCACTTCATCCGGTAATTGGTATTCTGGGGAGAGAGGGAGCTGCAGCTCCAGCATCCGCCTCTATTTGTTTTCTCTCTGTCTTTCTCCCTTTCTCTCCCCTTTTCAGAATGAGTAATTCTGTCCCTCACAATCCCATTTAAACAGAGCATTTGCGGAGTGAATAATTAGTTACATTCAATTAGGTCTCACGCGCTCTCCCTTCTCACTTTGGGGGACAGAGGCGCTAATGAGATGGCACATGCCTGACATGCGGGAGCAGGCATTAAACGTGCTGCGTGTCGGCAGGGAGAGGTCACTTCTGGGGGAGGCAGGGAGCCAGGGGGGCCACCCCGCTGATGTGGGGCAACCATGGGGGGAGACAGGCCTTTGGGGGCTGTTTGGGACCAAAGGCTCCGTGTCTGTAGCTCACACGATGCCAGCTGTCTCTGCAGGCAGGACTCGGGGTCACGTCTGTCCCCGGGACAGGGTGTTCACTGGGTTGGTGCCAAGGGGATGCTCCCCAGCCCTGGGACCATCCCACCAGTGCTGCTGGGCACAGCGAGCCCTGAGAGGGAGAGCTGCTGACATGCTTTTATCTCCCTTATTAAACCTAACATTAGGTTTTAAGAGGAGCCTTAAATAATGTGCCACTGCCTTTACAGTAAAAGTCGCTCCGTATTCCAGCTGCTCCCGGCTCTGGGATTTATGGCCTTTCTTAGGGCCATGCTGCAAGCTCCTGGGTGGTGGCAGGTTATGGGCTGCAGCTGCTCTTTGTACCCGGAGCCTGCACAGGGCTTGGTGCCACCAACTCAGGGCCCATGACCAGCTCTGCTGCTGCCCCCCAGCACCCCACACAGCACTGCCATGTGGTGAGATGGCCCCCCACACACACAGAGTACACGGTGTGATGGATGGGCACGGTGAGGTGTGCTGAACCTGCCTGTCCCCTGCCATGCAGGGTTGTGGTCAGGGCACGGGCGGTGGGGAAGTGTTGGACAGGAGCCTGTGTGCTTGCTCCTCGCAGGCTGGGGTCAGTGGGTAGGAGTTGTCACGCTGCCCGGCAGCTTCAGGGGACGCTGGCTGCAGATGTAGGGGGGGCACAGGGTGCGCTGGAGG
>JAHREE010000217.1:0-41011 GCA_033628505.1 Tringa tobata
CTCTGAAACCTTTTTGCCCCCTCTAAAAGCCCCTGGCATGTTGAGGCAAAGATCAGCTGCAACAAACCAGGATCTCAACTGAGACCAGAGCAACCAAAAGGTCCACCTGGATTTTTTGAGCCACAGAAGTCAGAACTGATCTCAGGGCGCTTCTTGGCTGATGCCGTGAAGAAGAGCAGAGCATAATACCACTATTCAAAAAAGTGATCTCTGCAGAGATCAGAAATGGCACAAAAAGTGATGAGCTAAGGTCTAAAGTTTTGCTTTAGTGGGCTGTCAACTCAAAACAAGTGTAGGCCCTGGATTCTGGGAAAAGAGGAGAGGAGAGGGAAGAGTCTAAAACCTCACTCATGGAAATCCTATGTACTTCTTGTCAGTTAAAAGCATAAGAAGAAAGGTGCAGTCACTAGAGACACAAAGATCAATGCAATAATCTTGATGTTATTTGCCTGGGGAGGCCTGAAACAAGGCTCCTGTTTCTGTGTCATAGTGGGTATCGCTACAACCCATGAACATTTTGTTTACTTTGGTATTGAACAGATGGCAAGAAACTGGAAGGGGTTCAAACAACAGAAGACATGATTTAAGAGACACTGGAAGAACTGTCTTGAGAAACAAGCAAGCAAATGTAAAACTAGGGATGGGAAATGTACTGGAGCTATTTAGGGAGAATAAAGCCACCAAGAGAGAGGAACTATTTAGTTTTACAGAACAGAATATAAACAAAAGGAATGTGCCATGAATAACCAAGGGCTCTGGAAAATTAATGCTAAACTGGTCTCTCTGCGCTGATTTTAGTAACCAGCCCTTTTTCTTGCATTTCTGCCACCATTGCTCCTGCCCAATATTCCCAGTAGCACAGGGGCCAAAAGGCAATTTCCACAGTTACCCCAGCAGGAACTTCTTGTGGCTATGAGTAATCACCAGCAGCAGCTTCTCTGGCAGGGACCTCAATAAATCTGTGTGGAGGTGATGTAACATGAACAAGAATGTTGCTCGGGTGGATGTCCCACACCAGACACCCCTTTTTCATAGAATCATAGAATCATTATGGCTGGAAGAGACCTTTAAGATCATCAAGTCCAACCATTAACCTAACACTGCCAAAATCACCACTAAACTGTGTCCCTCAGCACCGTGTCTGCCCAGCTTTTAAATACCTCCAGAGATGGCAACTCCACCACTTCCCTGGGCAGCCTGTTCCAATGTTTGATAACCCTTTGGGGGAAGAAATTTTTCATAATATCCAGTTTAAACCTCCCCTGGTGCAACTTGAGGCCGTTTCCTCTTGTCCCATCGCCTGTTCCTTGGGAGAAGAGACTGTCCCCCCCTGGCTACACCCTCCTCTCAGGGAGTTGTAGGGTGCAAGGTCTCCCCTCAGCCTCCTTTTCTCCAGGCTGAACACCCCCAGCTCCCTCAGCCGCTCCTCACAAGACTTGTGCTCCAGACCCCTCACCAGCTTCTCTGAACACGCTCCAGCCCCTCAATGTCTTTCTTGGAGTGAGGGGCCCAAAACTGGACACGCTACTCAAGGTGGAGCCTCACCAGTTGAGTACAGGGGGACCATCACTTCCCCAGTCCTGCTGGCCACACTGTTCCTGATAGATACAGCCAACTCCATGACTTCAATCACTCCTTAAACTGCCTGGCCAGCAGCTGCTGGGCATCACTTCCCTCTTTGGCTGTCACCTGCAACGTGCAGACCGTGTGAGCCCCGGATGACCTCTCCCACTCCTTCACAAGCCCTGTGCCTCTGCAGGGAAGCCCACTCCTCCTTGAGTTGCAGGGCACCGGCTTTTTCTCATGGCATTCATGGCTTGCATGTGCACAGAGAGCTGGCAGCCTGCACCCCTGTAGCCCCACTCCCTCCCTTTCCAACCCTCATCCCCCTTTCCGGAGCAGGGGGAAAGCTGCAGACGCTCACGCTGAACTCATGTAAAGTATTTTCCCGCGTTCCCATCAGAGCTTTTTGGTGGCTCGTGCGGCTGCTGGTGGCAGTTTGTGGCATGCTCGTGCCTGCAGGTGGGCAGAGAGATGCTGGGTGGGATGCCTGCCCACGCATGCACGCACCCGTGTGATCCCACACCCACGCACTAGTGCACTCGTGCACCCATGCATCCGTGCACCAGGTGCCCAAGCACCCATGCATCAATGCATCTGTGCACCCACCTACCCATGCATCCATGCATCAATGCATCCGTGCACCCACCTACCCATACATCTGTGCACCCACCTACCCAGGCATCCATGCACCCATGCATCCGTGCACTCACGTACCCATGCACCCATATACCCAAGGATACATGCATCCAGGCACCCATGCATCCACATACCCATGCACCCAGGTACCCAACCACCCATGCATCCATGCACCCATGCATCTACACCTCCATGCACCCATGTACCCATGCACCCAGGTACCCCAGGATACATGCACCCATGCCTCCACACACCTACCCATCGACATACCCATGCATATGTACACCCATGCATCCGTGCACCCGTGCATCCGTGCACCCGGGAAGCTGCAGCATCTCTTGCCAGCGCTGCGGCAGCGCTGTTTGCTGCCTCCCCTTCAGTGGCCATGGCAACTGTCGCTGTGTGGTGAGGTGCTGCCAGGATCTGAGGAGCAGGGCTCCGTAAATTAAATAAAAAATAAATAATAAAAAAACCCGCCCAAACCAGGGGAAGGCATGATGCCAAGCCATGGAAATCCAACAACCCCTCCTGATTGGCGTCACGTGCAATTTTTGGTGCTGTTCCCCCTGCAATCCAGCCTCGGTCCCCGCAGCCGAGGAGTCACTGCTGGGAGCAGCCTGTGTGCGTGTTGGTGCTGCCGTTTTCTTTCTCACCCATGGTGAAAAAGAACCCTCTGGGTTTGTCTCCACAAGGGGCAAATTCACTGAGGAAGCAGGAGGGCTGGGTGCAGGGATGTCTGAGCCCTTTCTGTGCCAGCCAGCTCGGACCCAGGAACTGAATAGAATCATAGAATGGTTTGGGTTGGAAGGAACCTTAAAGATCATCCAGTTCCAAGCCCCTGCCCTGGGCAGGGACACCTCCTACCAGACCAGGTTGCTCCAAGCCCCATCCAGCCTGGCCTTGAACCCCTCCAGGGATGGGGCAGCCACAGCTTCTCTGGGCAACCTGGGCCAGGGTCTCACTATCCTCACAGCAAAGAATTTCTCCCTAATATCTAATTTAAATCTCCCCTCTTTCAGTTTAAAACCATTCCCTCTCATCCTGTGACTCCCCTCCCTGATCAAGAGTCCCTCCCCATCTCTCCTGGAGCCCCTTTAGGGACTAGAAGGGGCTCTAAGGTCTCCCCGGAGCCTTCTCTTCTCCAGGCTGAACCCCCCAACTCTCTCAGCCTGTCCTCACAGGGGAAGCAGAGCATCTCACCTCTGCAGCCTGAAACCCTTGCCAGGCTGGCTCACCGCAGTGGGATTTGGGGAGAATGAGGGGGAAATGGGGAAGGAAGGCTGTTTTCTAAACAAGGGAAGGGGAAATTGCCTCTGTCCCCAGCCAGATTGGAAAAAAGAGGAAACGCCATTTATTCCCCAGGCAGTTTCTGTTGTCTTTGCAGGGCTTTTTGGTCAACACAAGCCAGTGTTGACCAGTGTTTTTGAGCTAAATGTTCTGAGCTAAACACCACCGCAAGGAAAAAAAACATGCTAACAGAGATTTTAACGAATTGCAAGAAGTACCCATGTCAGTCCTGTTTCCCTGCCACCGGTTTCACTTCACCATAAAATTGAAAGCACCTGCTCTGCCCCATTTTCTGAGCTGAGGACAGCCTATTGTAGCTGCTTTGAGGTAACAATCATCACTGCTTTCTCCTTTAAATAGTAGTAACCACCCCAGAGCCACTACTCTTCCCCAGCAGGGTCTCAACCTGCTTGAAGAGCTCCATGTGGGGACTGGGGATGCTGCTGATGGTCCCTATGAGACATCAACCCCCTTCCAGCATAGTCTGGGACAAGGGCAGGAACTTCAGGTAGGAGTTTTCACCCCATAATATGTGGGTCCTTTCAGCTTGTGTAAAATTGTGCTTATTATAAAAAAAGACCCTTCCTTTTTTCCCCTTGCTGTTGTGGAGCAACGTCTCCCCTTCTTTCAGGAGTAAAGACTCCCAGGCAGTTTCTTCATGGGTTTGCCTGAACCTGTTTGCAGCTCAGAGCAGAAGCACTTGTGGGTTTGGGCTGACATCTAGTGTCGGCGTGGATGAGGCCAGAGAAACCAGCTGACTCGCTTCTCTCCAACGTGTTGGTGGTGACCCGCAAGGGAGAAGGAAGATGATATTGCATTGGCTTAGTGCTTCTAATTTGGTTAGAGACCTGACCCATTAGCCCATGAGAATCTTTGTGCCATTAACTACTGAAGAAATTAATGTTAATAGTGGGACGTTCAAAAATATCAGTGGCAAGTAGTTTTAAGCCTGGAAATCACAAAACCAGCTCTCATTGCTTAGGTATGTTCTTGTCTCCTCATTTTGAGGCATCAGAAAGACTTGTGACTGGTCTGTAGAGGTTGTTTGTAGGGAGGAAGACACTTGATGACGTACTCTTGAAAGGCAGGATGTGATTTCAAGGGACTTATCCCATAAAAAACATTTGGTGTGATGACCTTCAGGAAAAACTGCACCGCTGCTGCCTCGATGTGTCATTACTTGTTTGCCACCCACATCTTGTGTGGACTCATCCTTTTCATCCTCCCCTAACTGCTGAGAGGTCTTTCCACAAAAGCCAGCATGCAAGTTCAAGTCAGTTCACTGTCAAACTGTCTCACTCCCGAGACCCTTTCCTTGGAGACCTTCAGTGATGTTCAGAAGCTGTTGGTGGGTCTCAGCCTCTCCATGGATGTGTGGAGTGTGACAGGGATGGGCAGTGCTCATCTGGCACAGGGAGAAAGAGAAAAGCTGCTCGAATGCATACTCAATACCTTTCAAAATCGTATGTCCAAGGATGAGCTGGAAAAAACATGCAGCTCAGCTGTGAAAGTATTTCCTGAAAGATGCTTTGGGTGCTCAAGTTGACGCAAAAGCTGAAGCTCGCAAGGGCTGAAGGAATGACTGAACAAATTCAAGGAAGAGACATTAACTGAGGACAATCAAGGGCAGAAAGGGACTCAGATGGTCCCTGAATTGTTGGAGGCTGGGAAAGTATCTGGGAGAAGTATCATCAAGAGCTTGCACTGCTTTGGTACTGCCCTGTAGGCATCTGGTTTTGGCCTCTGTCTGAGGGGGGGTGCTGGGCCATGGATGACCCTTTGGTCGGGGCCAAAAGGGCTGTAGTGGTGTCTCCCTGTAGCACCATTTCATTTTTAACTTAGATCTGCTCTAACCCTTCCATGTGGCGCAGGCAGAAAAAAGTACTTTTGCAAAATAAAAGCAGTTTGGGCTTTCTCCTAAATATACCCTTTTCCATGTTCCCACCTTGAAAGCTGGATAGGATCCTTGGGACTGCAGAAATTGGGGAAAAGGGGAAAAAATGGGGAGAGGAGAGCGATGTAGGACAAACCTGCATGGCATGTGCTTGGGAAGTTCGTTTTTATTTTTGCTGTGATGCTATTACCAGGAATGTCTCCATTTCACATAGAAAGTCACATCCTGTCCCCATGCCCTGAGCACCACAGAAGACCTGGCTTCAATTTTGCCCAAATTCCTGTGTGTCCTTTGGGGGGGGTCACCTCATCCCCATGTACCTCATTTCTCCATGATGGTCCCAATAGAGTCATCCTGAGTGATCCTCCTTTTGACTCCCACAGACCAAGGCCTTCAGCTTTCCATGTGGTTACACCACCTGCCTTGTGTTGGGGGTGAAGGACCTGAATGATAACCACATCCCACCTGGGGTTCCCAAGAGCCTGGGCCCCTCTCTGCTCCTCCAAAGCTGCAGAAAGAGTCTTCAGGCTTATGAATATGTGAAAGAAGAGGTAAATGTGTTCATGCTCTACTTTCCTGGGAGGGAGTCTTGTGCAAGAGGGCTCCCTAAGTGCTGCTGGTCAAAGCCGGTGGTGTTTATACAGGATTTGGCTCTTTGGCACTCTTAGAAGGCACAGATGGAATCAAGGAGCAAATCTTATCTTCCAGACACTGCAGGCACCCTGCCATTGGAGTTTTGAGCTCAGGAAGTTCCCTGCTACTGTTTAACCTTTAATTGCCCGGTCCTTCCCTTCAGATTCACCATCAAATCGGTGGTTTTTTGGCAACCAGGGAATTCGTACTTAAGCTCAGATGGTGTGGGGCACCTTGTCCAAGTAGAAAATATTTGCTCTGTACACACACTTCAACTCCAGAAAGTGCATGGAGATACTATATATAATTTTGAACCATTTAAGGACAAAGTATTCCCTCGTATTATTTTAGCCATAGTATATTTTACTTCATGCAGTGTTCAAATATATTAATGTCTCCATTTATGGCCACTGTTTATATTTGATACAGTCCCTCTCTTTTTCTTCATGACCACAGTAATGATATTTTTCTTTGCACCTCACAGGCAACCCCCTTCCCCAACATAAACCCAAAATAGCAGAGAGTTGATCTTGGCACATAGAAGTGGCCACAGCAAGCAAAGCTCTGAAGAGGAACCGGCCCCACACCAACCACTGGAGTTACTGAAAGCACCCCTTCATGACAGAACTCCTCCTGGCTCAGCCCTGGTGCCGTGGAGTATGTTCCTGTAACGGTGGATCCCTTGGGGAGAAAAAGGTTTGACACAGCACCAACAATATACACCAAGGGTAATATCAAGGGTTTGGGGTTTCATAATCCTCTTTCATTACACCAAGATCATCACAGAATGCTGCGGGGTTGGAAGGGACCTCTGGAGATCATCTGGTCCAACCCCCTGCCAAGACAGGTTGCACAGGAACGTGTCCAGGCAGGTTTTGAATGTCTCCAGGGACAGAGACTCCACCACCTCTCTGGGCAGCCTCTTCCAGGGTTCTGCCACCCTCAAAGTAAAGAAGTTCCTCCTCATGTTTAGGTGGAACTTCACATGAAGGATTGGAGCTAAAAGCCTTCGTTATGAGGCTGCCAGTAAAAGGTCTGACACAGCACGAACAATATACATCAAGGGTAATAGCAAAGGTTTGGAGTTCATAATCCTTTCTCATTATACCAGGGCCATCTTAGCACCTGAAGAATTAGAGCCACAAGCTTTCTTCATGAGTCTGCTGGAGGTGTCCCCTTGGGCAAACGCTGCAAACCACTGCAGAGGGGGCTATTCTGAGAGCACATCTCAACTGTAAAATCTGGCCTGTTGGCTCAAAAGAAGATGGCAAAAGCCACTTCTCTGTTATAGTGTGTGCTTCTAGAGTGATTGCTATAAAACACGACTGGTTTCACATTTCCTAAAGCCGCCTAAAGCTTTTGTTTTGAGGAAAGGGATGCTAACGGCTGCTCAAGGACCACGTAAAACGCAACAGCTTTGGATGAGTAACCATCAGTTTCTGCCTATGGGCTATCCAGAATGACACTCAGCTCAGAAGCTGCTGCTTCCCTTCTCCAGAAAAGCTTTCCTGAGCTCTCTCTGATCGGCATCCCGTGGATGAAGCTGCTCAGCCGGGCGTTTTGGCTGCTGGGAGATGGTGACTTGCTGCTTTTGATTCTTGCCTGTTGGCTGGTGGCAGCGATGCTGTGGTGGGAGGGACCCCCCCACCCGGGTAGTTTCTAAGGAAACCCACGCTGGGGTATGAGCAGCTTTTCCCTCCAGTTTCCCACCTTTGGCTTCAGATGTGCTCCGAGCACCGTCACTGGGAAAGCTTTTAATGGCTCATGCAACGTGTCTTTTCATTACTATTCATCCAGTGTCTCCCTGACAGATGCACCGTGTCTTAGGTTTTAAAATAGCACACTTGTAATTCCTCTTTAGGAAGTACTGGACCGATTTTTCCACTCGGGGGTTGCTCCCGTGGCACGTTCCCACCATGGCATCGGCGCTATGGCTGGCAAGGACCGAATGAGCGGGGAGCGGAGCCCGACCACACAGCTCTCTCAAGGGATGCACACGATGCCCCCCCCTGCCCCGAGGAATACTAATTCCCAAGTGAGAACAGAATTTGGACGCAGTTTGGGATCACCCCATTAATCACCTTGTCAATCCCTGCCTGCGGTACTGGAAATATTCCTGTTTGCCCTGAGGCTCTCCTGCCTCTGAGAGCTCGTGGAGGAAACTGCAGCTGTGAAGGAGTATAACAAAACAAGCCAAACTCCAAAAAAGCAGAGCAAACAAGCTATTAGCCTAATTTCTTAGGAGGGGAAAAAAAAAATAAAAAGAAATATCAAATTTGAAATGTTTCTTGCACCTGCTAAATTCATTAGCAGCAGTGTTGCATCTCGAACGGGCCATGACTATGAAAGAAAAATAGCTTCTTTGTGGGGATCTGGTGAGCTTGTGACAGCCATTCAGGAGATGATTTACTGCCCTGTGCTGGAAGCTGGAGAGCCACACTCAGGGCTCACATGGCATGAGGTTGCTCTCCATCCCTTCCAAGCTTCCTTGAAAGAGCTAAGTGCTTGGCCATCTATTTTGTCTTTTTTTTTTTTTTAAATAAAAGACTAACGGAGCAGGGTTTTGCACGTGTTGGCCCTGCCAAGGAAAATAAGTCTTTACTGGGAACAGGAGGCAGCGGGCCATTGGCCCAGGAGGTTATTACAGGGTGTCCAGTTCCAGCCGCTGACAGCACCGTAGGAAATTTCAGAGGGTTTTTCCTTTTTTTTCTTTTTTTTTTTTTTTGCTGCCACACAGTGAATTAGCACATCAGCGCAACGTCGGGAGGGAAAACTGAGGAAATTACGACCCGCCTGCTATTAAAACAGATTAAGAGGAGTGCTTTGCTGGTGTCGGGCTGCCCCGGGGGTCTGCTGCTGGAGGAACAGCCCATGCTTTCCAACTGGGGGCCACCGGTTGCCTCCCCTCTGCCCCTGTGGCCTTGGCTTTTCCACTCTGCTTCATGGGGGGCGGCCAGGGACATGCCAAACAGGATGTAATCCAGAGCCTGGTACCGCAGCCCTGGTCTGGAGTGAATGAAAATAGGTTCGGACTCAAAAAAATGTGGGGAAGCCACGTCTGCTTCTGACGTGGTGCCAGCAGAGAAGACAGAGGTGGCCTCTGGCACTTGCAGGCACAGCCCACGCTTCCCTGGAAACACAGTGAAAATGAATTGAGGGAAGCATGGGCTTCTCCATGGAATGAAGTCCCTTGCTACAAGGCTTGGAATGAGACCTTGGTTTTCGGTCAGTCAGTCAGCAGAGGTTTTGTATTCAGTGCAGGACAACCACCACTTTGGCGTGCCTTTCCCCAGTGGCTGCTGAGAACAGATGTCACGTCATTTTGTCAAGATGCATGTGCTGGAATGATGAAAGCAGAAAGATTTTACTCATTAGCCTGAGCAGTGGAAAGGGCATGTTTCTACCTCTCTGTCAGTGGTCAGCGTGGTGCCTTCCAGCCCACCACCACTACACCCCCCCATGTCAGCATCAGGTCCCTCAGTGCAGCTACAGGGGACCATAGGGGAAAACAAGACCCTCAGGTGATTTGGGTTCATGACAACCTTCCTTGCCCCCTGAAAGGGTGACTGATCAGGCAGCTGAGGTTGGAGGA
Source organism: Tringa tobata (assembly GCA_033628505.1). Taxonomy (NCBI): domain Eukaryota; kingdom Metazoa; phylum Chordata; class Aves; order Charadriiformes; family Scolopacidae; genus Tringa; species Tringa tobata. Next base: position 9,606 of record JAHREE010000217.1, read on the forward strand.
GTCCCAGAAGAAAAGCACCTCCCGAGGGAAGGGTCTTGAAGCCAGAAAGCAAGCAAAGCACCGTGGGTTCTAGGACCTGCTAGGAAGATGGTTGCCCAAGAAGGAGCAAGCCCTCCAGAGGCATTCACAGAGCAAGGGGAAAAGAAGGGCACAGGTTTTCCAGGTCTCCAGCTTCTCCCAGCACCACGAAGGGGAGCAGAGAGCTTTAGATATTTCTAGGAAAGGTGGAGATGGTTGCAAATGTATTGGCTTGAGGATGTCCATAGGAAGAGAAGAGCATTTTTACATTGGCTACAGCTGGAGCATTAAAGAGGAGCCTCCACACTGGGAAAATAAAGGTATGATTTCACTCAAGTGTACGATAAGATGTTTGAACAGAGAGGAGCAGGATGTCAAACGATAGGTTGTCTCCACTTCTGGAACTGGAAGATGTGATTATAGATCTCCAGACTGTGGCAGAAGAGTGGTCATCTGAAGCCACTAAGTTGAGGCAACTCAGAAAGAGGATGTGGATCTGTCACAGTGAATTTGGAGCAGACTAAGGTCACTACGCCACCTCTGCATCCCACTGATGCCCTGCTGAAGTCTGCTTTGGGGTGCATTCAGTCAGAGGTAAAGGGGACAGGAATCGAGGCAATTTACCTCACACCTGTGAAGTACCCAGGTTGGAAAAATCACATCAAGTCCTCCCCAGGGCTGAGGGCTGTCCCTGCTCCTGTCCTCCAGTAAAAGATCCCTGTACTCACTGAGACGGGCTCGAGCCCTAAGCGATGGGTTAGGATTTCCTAACCAGAGCACTCAGCTGGTGAGAGAAAGTGATGCTCACATCAAGATATGACCTCGATGTGATGAGATATGATCCCTCCTATAGGGAAGGACGTCACCCATGGTATTTAGGCAGGGATGGGACCTTACCTGCGAGAAAACCTGACGCAGATCCGACTCCGCTTGAGAGGTTGTGGCTTGCTGGTGGAGAAACACCCCAAGCTGGGAAACAGATATCCTGTAACTATGGCTTTGTTGCAGGGGCTGGGCTGTAAAACAGCCTCTCTTCTCCGCGGGAGCTAATTCTCCAGAGGTGACTCAGCAGCCAGCGAGATGAGAACCAGCCACCCATCCTTGCAAAGCTGAGACTTCAATCTGCGTCCTCCAGGTGAGGGCTTCAGCCTCCAGCCTGGTCTTACTGATGAAGGAGACTAAAAGGGGGACCAAAAGCCGGGGGTCGATGACATCAAAAAACATGGAAGCCAAAATGAAGGGAGTGCAGTGGGACGTGACAAAAGCAACGGCAACTGAGGGCAGCAGCTCGGAAACTCTCTGCAATACGGAGTTTGCTCTCTTGCAAGGCAGCCTGGCAGAGGCCAGCCTTCGGGGCCCAATTATAAATGTTCTCAGGTTAGCTTAAATCTCTGCTGTCAGGATAAAGGCCTTTTTCTTCGTTAGGTCATGCTGCAAGCCCAGCTCCCACAGTCCTTAAGCACTGATGTCAGAAGTTAAAGCTGAACTCCGTATAACCTCCGGGCCGTGAAGGATGCCAAACGCAAAAAAATTGGGAGTTATAAAATGACGTTTTGTGCTAGCCCTGGATAGTTTTTCTTTGTACCTACATGAAGTTCAAGCCAGCGTCGTATGTCTCTTTTGTGCTCAGCGTAGAAGTGTACCAGAAAGATCAAAGACCGAGTACTATTTTATTCCTGGAAAGTAGGCACATGGGCACTGGTTCACCAGATATTTAGTCTCTCAAATTACCCCTCATTTAACGGGAAAAATCTGGAATCCGAATGCTTTGCTGAAATAGGTCTGCGTTTGGCAGATGACTAGATGGCCGTAAGATTGTGCAAGATTTGTTAGACTTTAAGCTCACACTTTCATCTTCTGAGGCCGCTGCTCCAGCCAGGTAATAACCTGGCAGAAACTGCTGTGCAAGGCGCCGGTGGACGTGCAGAAGACCCCCGTTGTTCTCTTGGAGGAGCCACCGGCACGGGAATGGATGTGTTGAGCTCAATGTCCCGAGGAACACGTCAGTGTCACGGCACAGCAGGGTTAGTAACACCTAATTTATTTTGCTGATTAGGGTTTTATTCTTTATGCTAAAATAAATTAACTAATCTTGATCAACTTGCTTAGCTTGCCAAGTTTCCATCCCCACCCGAACCGCCGTGTGTTGACCCCTGTTCCTAGCGCAGCAGTAAAATTCTTCACCACCGTCCCCCACCATACAGGGGGAACGACCAGACAGCAGAGGAGAAGCAGAGACCACCGTATCCAGTTACTTGGGACTATCTGGTTTCACCATCTAGCAAACTTGACTTGGTGATTTCCACAGAGAAACACATTGCGCAAGGCTTCCTCAATGAGGTAAAAACGGCCCCATTAGAGGACACCTGGTGTCCAGGCAAGCACAGTCTTGGCCTAATTATGTAATAATGTTGCAGAGACGTGAGTTAGAAACGTTGGAGAGGTATGGGAGGTGGAGATGGGTTGATATCCAAGCAAAACTCAAATCTTTTGGAAGGTGAGAAGACTGATTTCAGCCTGAGACAATGATACCCTCTCCATAACCCGAACGGTGTTGCGCTCAGGTCAACACACCACGGGCTGAGGGAGAAGGTGGTCTTCTGCTGCATGCAGCCATGAGATGCCATCACCTGGTGCAGGCTTCTTACTTATCTTTCAGTGGCAGAGGCCCACTGCGTAGTGAGTTTAAACCAGCTTATTTGTCTTAATTTCTCTGCAGAGTTCAGGTTAAAATTGTTATTCCAACCCATGCCAGCTATATGAAACCTGCTTTTGCTTGGGGCCATCTCTTGGGGGGTTTAGTCTACGTGGTGTTTGCTGCCTCTGTGCCACTCCAGCCCTGCAGGTGTGTAGCCTCTCCTGCTGGGCAGCAGCAGTTGGTGGATTTAGGACATCCCTCACCACGTTCAGTCCCGTTGGAGGCATGTCCCTCCCTGCTGTCGTCCCTCCAAGCCCATGTGGCTCCTTGCAAGGAAACTGGGAGCCACTGAGGGGACTGCAGTGGTTTGTTCATTAAGTTTCTTCATCTCCACTAGATTTTTCTCAATAGAAAAATTATTAATATGACTTGTGACTGTTGCAGTGAAGGATGGAGTAAGAGATCTGGAGAGCTGCTCTCCAAACATCACAATTGCCTAGACTGAGACACTTCAAAGAACATTTTAACAGCTCCTGGCTGTCCATAAGGGCCACCACTGTCCCACTTCAATGTACTCATTACCCAACATGTGGATACTCCCAGTAAGGCAAGTTTCATACCAGCCAGGTAGGTTAGAGGAAGACCGTGCCTCAAGAAGCTGTGAAAGACCATTGCTTTTCCCCAGGAAAGCTGGAGTTTCTAGCTTTGAAATGCTCTGTTCCTAAAAAGTGTGTGACTTTATTATATACATCTGTACGTGACTGACTGCAAGAGCAACTCATTTCCCATGTCTTGAATTCCTCATGACTGAACCACTACACACCGAAAGATCACAGAAGTAACTGACGTTACATTAAATATCATCTAGGAAGACCTGATGGAGCAGCAGATGCCTTGCCTAATGCACCCCTCCATGCAGAATCACTGGTGAGAATGCACAATGCAGGAGCCCAGACCATTATATTAAACTTTGGCAGCTGATGACTTCTACCAAGGTAAGACCTTCTGTCAGCTCGGAAGGCAGATACAATGTATTACCAGAGGTTTTCTGTGGAAGTCAGCAGAGGGGCTGGTACCACCTGTAATCTTTTCAGCGTGGGTTTGATGAGGAGAGGAAGAAGAAGGACCTCAGATTAGCAGAGTTCTGACCTTAAAACTTCAGACTGGCACAAGTCCTCCTCTTCTTCAAAGAAATGCAAGCAACTTATCACTTCCCCCCAGGTTTTTCTGTTTGGAGGTGGCCATGTCTCATTCTCTAATGAGAGAAAAGAAACAACCAAACAAGTCAGGCCATGCTGGCCAAAGTGTTCAACTACTATTGTGTGTGAAGGAGAACGGGAACTGAAGAGGAATTACAAGCCAACAATGAGTCATGTTATGCCAACTTGTCTTTCTTCCAGAAGAGAAAGAAGGATAAATTTCCCCTTTAGACTCTCTAGTTCCCTGGGAAAAAGGGAGACTATGTTATAGTTTTATCAGCTTTTGTTCTTGGGTGTGCTCCTGGACCTAACGGCACAGATAGAGCGGCGCCGTGGGGGAGGATGGTACATCTGAGAGGCCAGATTGAATCATCAGTGTGAGCCTAGAGAATTTCTATTTCGTTTCTATTGTTGTGCTCGAGAATTCTGCAGGACAAAAGGAAAAAAAAAAAGGGGGAGAAAAAAAAAAAAGAGATTCAAGGACACTGAAGGCAGTTTTCCGAAAATGGAAACCAATCCTCTTTTTGCCAAGAGGATTTCCTGAGCAATCTAAGTGGCTGAGGATCTTGTCTCAAACTAAGTTTCATTGGTGGGGTATCTCCTCATGCACAAATTGTGCTGAGGCATTTTCATTCCTTTATGCATGCTTCTTCCTAAACCTGCTAACTAGTGAGGGCTGTTGTCCCCGGACACCAGCTCGGGCTCTGATAGCTTTTGTGAGAGCGTTTGTATCAAAATATTGTTGTGCTGGAGTCTCCAAGGCCATCTGGGGCTTTGTGCAGACAGGGCGCTTACAAATGAATGTGAACCAAAGCAAATCAACATTGCTTGGCAGGGATGGAATGCATTGCTAGGGTCTGTCTCTGCCAAGCTAGACTGTTTGGCTCCGGTCCCACTCTTCGGAGGGGATTGTCTGTCAAAACACAATTTGGTATTGTACGGCGTCATGGTTACATGGCTCGCTACTCCTTTAACCCCTCTCAGGCCTTACGCTACTGTTATCTGCTGAGTGGAGACCTGTGAATCCCTAACTCTTAAAGCAGGCCTCGGGCTCTGGTGCCTTGCACCAGTTGTCCCTCATGCCGCAGTGTTGGTTCATGTAGAGCTTTCCCTTAGGAGCTGTCAACCGGTAGATTGCAACCTTCTTCAAAGGAAGACATTATTTCTAAGAAGACATATCTTTGTACCATCTCATGACGGAAGCCTGGCTTCCTGGCCTAACCACCTCAAAAAAACAGTCATCCTTTCAAGGTGGGAATCCAGCTTGGACTCTCAGTTGACTCTCCTTGATTATCCCACCCCTTCATGAGCGGCAACTCCTGCTTCTGCTGAGCCCTGCTGGCAAGCCCAGAGGCCACCCATTAGGGCACAGGCCAAGGCATCAACATGAATGTACTCATGGGTGTGTCAAGAGGTGTATAGTCATATCACCCTCACCATTTCTGGACATGTTTATGAGTTCGTTCAACCTAAATATTCATTCAACCTAAATATTCATTCAACTAGAGAAGGCTCTGGGGAGACCTCATTGCGGCCTTCCACTACCTAAAGGGGGCCTACAGGAAAGACTGGGGACAGAATATTCAGCAGGGCCTGTTGTGACAGGACAAGGGGTAACGATTTTAAACTAAAAGAGGATAGGTTTAGACTAGATATAAGGAAGAAATATTTTACAATGAGTGTAGCAAAATACTGGCCCAGGTTGCCCAGAGAGGTGCTAGATGCCCCATCCCTGGAAACATTCAAGCTCAGGTTGGATGGGGCTCTGAGCAACCTGATCTAGTTGAAGATGTCCCTGCTTATTGCAGGGGGGTTGGACTAGATGACCTTTAAAGGTCCCTTCCAACCCAAACTATCCTATGATTCTATAAATATGTAGGTAGTAAATTACCACAGTGGCTTGGTCAAGAGGTGACACTACAGGTGGCTCCAAGCCCCTTACGTACAGTTCTTGCTGTAGTGAAAATCCTCAGCAAGCACTGGTAGAAGCGCTGCCTCTGAGCACAGGTTCTTCTGGGCCACCTCCCATCTTGGAGCAGGAGGAGGACGTGCAAATTCCCTTGGGGAGGCAGATCCCCAGCTGAGATCCTGGTGGCTGAGCCTGGAGATGGCCGAGCAGAGCGGTGGCTCTCCGTAGGTATGACAGAAGGCACGTGCCACCCCGCAGGCAGGCAGCTGTCACGCATCGCTGTCACGTCTCCCGCCAGCCCGGCACGCAGCTGCAGGCTCGTCCCCGGCGGGCTCGTCCCCAAGTGTCATCCTCGCACGGGCTGGGACACCGGCAGAATGCAGTCCGGCTGCCCAGGTCACGCAGGCTGGCAGCTTTCTCCTCAGACTGGGGAATTTGGGTGTTTTCCTTCAAATTTCAGCCTAGAACACACCCGTACTGCATGGCTCTCCCAGGTGATGACTGCTCCAGGGGTTGGAATGGGGGTCCAGAACCAGTTGTTATCCCAGCAGGCTGGGGACTGCAGTCCATCTGTTCTTCTTCTTCTTCAGCCACGGGGCTGCACGGGTGGCCCCCGGGCTCAGCGCTCTCTGACCTGAGGTGCAGCACAGCTGCGTGACCCTGGGTTGGTTTTGCTGGGGAAAACTGCTGCTGCTGTGAGAAAATACACGAATGAAAGCCAGGCAAGATAAGAAAAGTCAAAAAAAACCAGACAGAATTAAAGTTTTCGGGATGATAATAGCTAGCAATGCAAGGCTCCCAAAGTAAATGCTATGTGAAAAGGGATAAACCCCTGAAGGGCTGGTTCCATCGCTCTCTCACTCTAAAGGTCCTCGGGATGGAGTTCAGAGATGCCCCAAGTCCTTGTTTCAGGTAAAACTCTGATGTGAGGGTAGGTGCCATGTGCTGGGCTCTGAGGTGGGTGATGGAAAAAGGGGCACATTGAAAAAAAGGAAGAAAATGGGTGGCTGGGAAAGTCGTAGCGAGGGAGATGTCCACAAGGAGTGCATTTAACCCACTGGCAGGGAGGAAGCATGGAGGAATTTGACTGGGAAGGTGAACATGGGCATCTCCAGCTGAAGAGCTTGAGCAGCCCAGCTCAAACACAGGTTCCCCCTCCACCCTCTTACACCTGCCTGGAATGACTCCCTCCTACAGAAACCCCTTCCCCTGGCAGGGCGTCTTCTGTCCTGAGCTGGAAGACCTGTGGGAGATATGCAGGGATACCACTTCTCCAGCCATGTCCTTGGAGCACTGGGTGACCTGCAGCCAGTGTGAAGCCGTGCAGAAGGGCAGGCCAGGACATGAGCAGGGTTTGCACAGGGACAAAATGAGGGTCTGGGGCAAGGGAGGCTGAAGACCATCTTGCTGAGCTTGCATCAGCCCTGGTGTTGGGCAAGAGGCGACTAGACACGCTGGATGTGCAATTGGGAGCTTTGAAGGAGCAAACAAGAGGTTCCGACGTCCAGCTATTGCAACCTTCTCCAGGTGGAAACATCTGCGAGGGGCCATTCCCACGATGAGCTGGAAAATACACCCCACACACCCTTCCCCGGGGCTGCATTCTCCCCCACTCTGCCCTGAGAAATTCAAAGGTTACCCTTTCCCCATCCCAGCTCTGTCCTGCAGGTAGCTCCTCCCCACCTGCAGCGTTTCAGAGTTAATACAACGCTCTGAACCTCTTCCATTTGGGAAAAACAAACACGATTGAGGAAAAGTGAGTTAATATGTAATTATAGTGTGCCACAGGTGCTGGCATCGCATTTAGAGGCATAGTTAGGCACCTGTGCCTGGAAGGAGAAGAACCTGGAGGTGACTCGTGACTAAAATGCAAGCAACTTTTCATTTTTAATATGAAATTTGGCACCACCCAGCTCTTACTCTTTTACTGTCTTAATAATATCAACGGACAGAAAATAAACGTTATCATTTGTTGGGTCTAACGCTAGAAAAAGTCAGTTTTTCCAGTATTGCATCAGGAGCTGGACGAGCCCCTGTGGCGGCACAGAGCAAGTGGAGAGGACGGGGTCCTTTTGCAGGGACTGGGGCCCGCGTAGAGGTGAGCTGGGCCACGGAGAGGCCGGACCCCACCTCCCGAACTATGGGGGGAGATGCTTTGCCTTTATGTCTCTCTGGGTTTCTATCACGAGAGGCTTTATCTCTGGCGGGAAAGGTAAGAAGAAAGCGCAGGTTGTGGTGGCTGGAGGTGCGACACTCTGGTAAAGGCCCAGCACCAGCACCAGGCCCAGCACCAGGCCCAGGTCCAGCACCAGGCTCAGCACCAGGCCCAGCACCCTCCGCGAGAGGGCTCCTGCTCCCTGCGAGGGGGCGGGAGATAAGTTAATTATCTGCTGGCAATTAACCTGTGACCTCCCACGCCCACGGCACACGCGGGGCAGCGCTGTAGCTTTAACGCGGGCGGTGGAAGCGGGAGGGAGGAGGAGGCCGGGCTGAGCCGAGCCGTGCCAGAAGCCGCCGCGGATCCTTCGCTCGTCGCCCCCCGGCCCTGGCAGAGCCTGTGCCCGGCCATGGGGAGCCGCAGCCTGCTGGCCACCATCCTGGCCGCCTCCCTGGCCTCCCTCCTGCCGCCCCCCGTCGCCCCCTCGGCCCACCGCAAGCTCCTGGTCTTCCTCCTCGACGGCTTTCGCTTCGACTACATCGACGACGGCGAGCTGGAGGGTCTGCCGGGCTTTCGGGACATCGTCAACATGGGGGTGAAGGTGGACTACATGACCCCGGACTTCCCCAGCCTCTCCTACCCTAATTACTACACGCTGATGACGGGTGAGTACCTGCCTTCGCCGCGATGCTCCTGGGGGCAGCTCCCCGCGGCTTTTTCCTGCCAAAAAAAAAAAAGCCATGGAAAGCACGGAGGTGGTGCTTTTAGCCGGGAGTTTGGAAACTCTGCGGCGTTTCGGCTCGGCATCGCTTGGCTAAAACCTGCTCTGAGCTCGGAAACGCCGCTCGGAGATGGGTTTTTTTGTTTCTTGAAGTTCTCCGGACGCGGTGGTGCCGGGTCGCTCCTTGCAGGGTGTCCCCCCCCGGGTGTGGGCACTGCTGGGGGCTGTTGCATGCAGAGCATAAAAACCAGGGGGAAATGCACGAAAAAAACCCAACGAGTAGAGAGCCTCCTCGCTGACTTTCCAGGGAATAACGAGGGTGGGTGAGGAATGAGCTTATTTCCAGGCAGCGGGTCTGTTTTGGCAAGTTCAGGGTTAAGTGGACTTTCTGCTTTCACAGGTCCCTGTCTTAACCTCGCCCTAACTAAGTCCTTGTATTTCTAAGATAATCAGAAACAGCCAAATAGAAAGACGTGAAGGATTTTTGCTTTTGCTCCCTTACGCTTTCCCTTGTTCTGACTGCTCAGGAGGGGCTTGTGGAAAATTGGGGGGAATAATCATCATTTTCATGATGCCGAGTTCCTTTTAAACTAAGCGGAGTGACACAGGCTTACAGTGACACTAGGAAGGAGCACAGAGTACAGCTGAGCCCCTCCTATCAGAGAAAAACACGCTTGGGAAAAAAAAATTAAGTTAATAATAACAATTTAAAAAAACCCAAACAACTAACAACAACAAAACGCCAAACAAAAACAAACGGAAAAGTTTTTCTGAAGTTTCTGATTGTTAAATAGCTTGGGAGAAAAATCCAAACAAGACATTCCAGCTAAGGAGGAGTGAAGATAGGTGGTATCTTCTGCTGTCCTGAACAATACAATGCCCAGCGGTCTGTGAAAACGCTGGCCGGGAAAGCAAATAGATGCCATTGTAAAGCAAAAATCTGACATCAGTTGTGTCCAGCTTGTTTTGAAAGCTCTTAACCCCTTCCTCCCTCTCCCTCTTGGGGGAGGAATGCCTTTCTCTTGCTCATCTCTGAACAGAAAAGAACCCGAACCCATCACAGGTGGATTTTTTTCAAGACGATGCAAATGCAGGAAAGCAGAGCAAATGTCACTGAAAAGATTGAAAACAGAGGTGTCACTCCACTGTGGACTTTGTTTTTACGTGTAGGTAGGCAAACCGGTTTAACACTTTGTGTTAAAGAGAATGAGAAACAACCTCATTGTTAAAGAGAACAGGGAAAGCAGCTGCTTTCTCTCCTTACTACCTTTAATCATCACTCCCATTAAGTGTGTATCCCTAGGGTGAAGTCTATAATCAGCCTTTCCAGGAGTTGTGAAAACACCGTTTTGTACTCATAAAGAAGGAGTTTTGGTTTAGGTGATGAAACATCACTACTAGATTTTTCAATTTTTAGGGCACCAGAGTTTCTACATCCCAGCTTGAAGCAAGGAGACAGTCTGTGAGACCAAACTCAGCTCTTCTTGCAAGTCTCCTGGCCTTCAGGATGAGGATCTCAATGCAAATACAACTTCAGATAACAATTCACCTTCCTAACACGAGTCATAGCAGTGTTAAGTAGGTGAGGAACCAACCGAGGACCAAGTTTAGGTGATGAACATGCCCAAAGAAAGATCGAAGGCTGCACTTGAGCCCCCAGGGTGTTAGTGGACCCCGTGGCTGTGTCCTGGCATGACAGCAGGTAAATCCCATGGACGCACTGTTCTTACCACCAACCCCATGGTGTGGTCTCCACAGAAAGGAGACATCACCTTGTGTGATGAGTTGATGGAGAGGTTAGTGAGTGGGAGGTGATGGTGGGAGTGTTGGGACACGTGGCAGATGTAGCGTTGGCTGTGTCCAGTCTGTGCACATTCAATTCACAAAGGTGGGACAGCTTTTGGAAAAAAATTGCAGCGTGGCAGGGTGTCGTGAGCATCGTGCTGTAGTGACCTGCCTGGGGACGGGCAAGTTACTGTCCCCTCGTCACTGCTGTACAGGCAGGAGAAAGCTCATAATTGCATCTCACCAGTCATGCATCCCTGCTGCAGGGTGGGGGGCTGTAGTTGGGACGTGTGGGAATTAAATGTTGCCACAGTTTCTTCAGAGAAACCAGGGACTAAAAGGACAAGCTGTTCTTCATATCTTGTCCTACACTGCTGCTTCATGAGCCGTTAGGAAACTCACGTTTTAACCTCCAAATTGCTGTATATTTAGCATTTGTGGATGTGGTTTCATAGTATTTGGCTAAATCAGCTTAAGAAATTTCTGGCCCCACCTGTCCATTCCCACCCCTGGCTTGTTCATTGTATCCCACCACTTCTTCGGATAGATACTCTCACTCCTATTTCTGCTCATTCGCAAGGTCTTGCAGTCTTGCTGCCACTTCACCCTACATCCACTCAACCTTCATGACTCTGAAGAGGTTTAGTTGTTGCAGAGGGAAGTTCTCCCTCATTTCCGTGGCTTTGGAGGAGGTCAATGGACTCTGCTCCTCAGACACCATCACCGTTGGGATAGGTCAGCCCCTTCGAATGTGAGCTCGCCACCTCCTCCTTCTCCTGCCCAGACCTGCAGGAGGTGGTTATGGAGGTCAGCAGCATCTGCCCCACCACAGAGTCTCATTGCAGATGCCAAATTCCACCCCTCAAACCTGTGTTCCTCTGCAATGGGCAATTAGCAAGCAATAGCACGCAGCACATCTTCCTGATTATCTGCAGGATCTTCTAGTCATTATATTTCGCTTTACTGGTGATTTCAAGAGGGCAGCCTAAACTGAATTTAATATTCGTGAGGAATAGCAAATTTACTGAGATTTTTTTCAAAGCTATAACCAAGTAGATGCTTGTTTCAAAGCTATAACCAAGTAGCTGATGACCAAGAGCCACGCATCTAAAAGCAACTAACTAATGTATGCTGGTGTGAAGCATGCTCCGTTTTGCTGAGACCAGGTGCTAACTAAAGCTCAGGCACAGTGGGAGGAATTGGTAAACAGAGTTTTGGAAGGGGAGCAGGTGGAGGGAGGTGACTCACCTGTGGTCAGGCAGTGCTGTGGGGTGATGGCAGAGCTCTCTGTGGGTCCACCTCCCACTTAAATCCGCTGCTGCTGTTAACCTGTGAGAAGATATTTTGCTGGAGCTTCCCCGAGTGACAGGGGAAGCCTCAGCCCAAAGCCCGGGGCCTGCCTAGAGGTCTTTTCCCTTCCTCCACACCTACAGCGATTATGAGACAGAGAACCAGAGCACAGAAACAAGAGAAACGCTAATGGTTTGGCTTCTTCATGTAAAGTTGCCCAGTGATTCAGAGCTTGGGGAGAGACTGGAGAGAGCTCCAGTCTCTCTGTGAGCCTGGGCACGGCATCGTGAGCTGCTGTTTGCTTGAAGAAGCACCAAACAGCAACCAAGTTTTTTCTGGAGCAAAGGGATCTTGCTGATGAGCACCTGGAGAAGTTGTTTTCTTACAAAAATCTCATAGTGTGCAAGGTAGGCCAAGGGTGTCCCGGCGTAAAATCCCACTCTTTGAAAAGAATTTTTCTCTAACAGCTTCATTCATGCCGTGTTTCTCAGTTTTGGCTTTCACAGTGGCATCAAGACTGGTTCTTGGGTGGTTGGATTGTGACCTGAGCTGCTAGGCTGACTCTTACCTGGTGTCCTAGCTCTTCATGCTCAGGTTCTGATATTGCAGTTGTTGACCTGAAAGGCGTAGCATAAAATGACAAATGAGGTAGAAGGAGCTGTTGCTGCTGACACGTGTGCTTGAGAGAACTTTGTGAGGCTCCACGTGGGCTTGGCAAGGGAGGGAAGAAGGAGTCCAAACACACGCATCACAAAAGGCTCGCTTAATCGCCACCTCGTTGGGTTTGTTTTTTTCAATCCTGTGAGGAGCTTTTAATATTTTCCTTCCCCTGCCTCTGCCTGGCTCTGCAGGGAGCTCTCATGCCAAGCCAAACGGAAAGTCTGAGGTCTCCCTGTCTCCGCTCCAAGCACGAGTTATTGCTTCAGAGCCCTTCATGCCATATCTCTCACGCTGAGGAGTTTGGGTCCCCCCTCACTGCTGAGGGACCCCCAGCTCCTCTGAACCCCCCAACCCCAGCTCAAAGTATGCGGGGGCCACGTGCATTTCCAGCCCCAGCCAGCATAAACATGGGCGGACAGTATCACATCGGAGCTGGAAGCTTGGGGAGGATTTATTTTCCAAGATCCCGACAACAAATGAGGTCTTTTCTGGCAGGTCCTCCATGAGGTCAGCTGTGCGGCCCCGCAGCCAAGAGCCCTGTTTCTCTTGGCCTCCATGGGAAGCAGAGGGAGTCCCTGCTCCAGAGGTGGGTGGGTGGGTGGAGAGCTGCTCAGAGAGGAGCCGGCGAGGGGCCTCCGTGTCCCTCTTTGGAGGGAACCTGATCTTAAATACTTGGCAGAGGCTACGAGATCCCATGAAGCTTTAGGGATGGAGGAGGAGGTTGAACAGATTGCATTTCAGGTCTCCTGAACCCCAAGGTGAGGCCTGAGGTCTTTGCAGAGCTGTCCCACACTTGCCATAACTCAGCGATGGTGTGTTTGGGGTTTCTCTAAAGCACAGGGGTGGTGCGTGGGGTTTTCCCTGTGTGTGCCATCACCTTCTCTTCTTCATGGCAGGAGGGAGAGGGGCAACGTGGCAGGTCCCAAGGATGGGCGAGAGTCAAGGTCTACTTTGCCAGACTGAAGGTTTCGCCCATCTTCCATGTTTCTACCATCTTTCCTCCACTCCTCACCCTTAGTGTTGGCATACTTGACTTCTGAGGGGCTTTGGTAGATGATGTTGTGGTCTGACAAATCCACTCTGCTTCTGTTTTCTCCCGAGCACAGATAATCTTGATGTTTGCTGTTTATTCTACGCTTTCTGGGAGCAAATGTCCTTTGGAGTCCCACCCCTGGAGCCCTCTGGGTTCTGGCTGGTGCAACACGTACTAGTACATTTATTATTTGCTGTGAGAGGTCTCCTGGTTTGCAGCACAGCATCTCCACTCTCCATCCACTCGATACCTGGAGGAAACCCCATCTGGTGATGGCTCTAGCAGATGCCTCTTTTCTGCTAATGGTATCTAGACTCCAGCCTGGTCCAGGAAAGGATGCTGACAATTTGTGTTTAGCAGTTGAGCAAGTTTTTACCCACATAAAAAATACCTGCGTGTTGTCTGAGACACACAAAAAAATGGAGGGATAGGAGTATAACAGGGAAATTTATTATCAGCACATGTGAACTGAAGTTATCTCAGCTTCACTGTCCAGGCTGAGAAAAAAACACAGAAGGACACAAAGAACATGATGAGTGGCAAGGAAACAGGATTTTTTTTTTTTTCTTTTTGCTCCTCTCAATCACCACAGATGCCAGCAGCAGCAAAGATTTAAAAGATTCTCTTAATGATGTACAGTTTTTAAATAAACAGTCTCCTCTTTTTGTTGGATTCAGGGCCTCTCCGTTTCTAAAATTGTGTGTTGGGAAGCAAAAGAGCACGAAGAAGTCTGTGTTAATACTGTTAACTGGCAGGGAAGGGGTATTATCCTAGCAAGGACAGGCTGGAGAAGAGAGTAGGAACTGGGTAGGTTTTTCATTCTCACATTCTTCCTCTTGCTTTGTTTACTCACCGCCTGCAGGAAGGCTGCAACGCCGAGTGCCAAGATTTTCCTCTTTCACACATACACAAAATGTTGTAAAAAAAATCTGTGTTTGCTTTCTACCAGTTTAAAAAAAAAAAAAAAGGAAACCCTTTCGAAGTGGAGAACAGAAAGTTTTCTCTAACACACATTCATACGCTGCAAATTGAAGCAGAGAGTTTTTCCCTTCTTACTAACTACAACCTCACAGCTGCGGTATCCTCAAGGTGTATCCAGCTGAGGGTGGTCAGGGGTCCCATCGTGGTCCCTCAGCCCACTGCTGCCTCTCAGTTGAGGAGACCCACGGACGGTTTTGAGCACCTGCTGTTCAGGGACACAAGATCTGCCTTCTCAGGAAAGACATGGACCTGTAAGAGCAGGTCCAGAAGAGCCCAGGAAGATGCTCAGAGGGTTTGGAGTCCCTCTGCTGTGAGGACAGGCTGAGAGAGTTATGGGGGTTCAGCCTGGAGAAGAGAAGGCTCCGGGGAGACCTCAGAGCCCCTTCCAGTCCCTAAAGGGGCTCCAGGAGAGATGGGGAGGGACTCTTGATCAGGGAGGGGAGCGATAGGACGAGGGAGAACAGTTTTAAATTAGGGAAGATTTAGATTAGATCTGATCGAGAAATCCTTTCCTGTGGTGGTGGTGAGATCCTGGTCCAGGTTGCCCAGAGAGGTGGTAGGTGCCCCATCCCTGGAGGGGTTCAAGGTCAAGGCCAGGTTGGATGGGACTCTGAGCCATCTGATCTAGTTGAAGATGTCCCTGCCCATGGCAGGGGGGTTGGAATAGATGGCCTTTAAAGGTTTCTTCCAACCCAGACTCTTCTGTAATTCTATGATTCATGCACAAGCAAGCATCCAAAGCCTAAGCTGGATGCTTTGGAAGCAATTTTTGTGCATGCCAGCCCTGGCCCCATTATGAAAGCATTGAATTAAGAGTTTCACTCTCTTATTAAGTGAATCCCTTTCAGGAAAAAAAATAATATGCTGTGTATAGCAGAGATTTTTCTGTGCCTTTTGATGTGATCCTACTTAGATTGCGAAGTGTCGCCTGACGTGTGCTAAGGTGTTTCTGCTTTGGATCTGTCTGGTATTGGAGGTCATAAAAGTTCGGAAAGCCTTGGCCAGCACAAGCTCTTCTGGGAACAGAAATTGTCCGTGCACGTCTTGCAGGTACCAGTTTTGCTGGGGGGTCTGCAGATGGCAGGGCCACTTTGCCCAGACCAGAGCTCCCCTCCTGGCTTTTCGGGAGCCCTGGTCTTCTCCAGGCTGCTTAAGGTTTGGCATGAGGGTTTTGTTTTTTTCCCTGAGGTCTTTCTTTTCAAAGCAGGGCAGATGAGACCTTAGGTGACTCTTCAAGCAAGGGCATAGCGCAGGAAAGACATTGTGGGGAGGGAAGGAAGGGGAGACAGGGAACTGTGTGCCTCACTGCGGCTGTTACAACCTGCCTACCTTACGTGTGCGCCGATGCTTGCGTGGAGGAGCTTCGCTCTTCCCCAGCCTATAGAGCCCCACGGCACCCTGTGCTTGCATCTGGCTCTTGTCACTTCCTGGGGAGGGGGGACATCATGGTGGGACATGGGTGGAAAGGTCTCACCATAGCAGCAAGGCATGCATTTAGTATCACGTAGTACAGCACATATAGCTGTGTGTATGTATGTTTGTCATCAAGTGGATACCACATGGGTACAGGTTATGGGTTCTCTGATAAATCTGGTTTGCTCCATGAAGGTTTACCTCCGTTTTGTGCCCAATGCACAGGGTATAACCTTGTGCATCTGCCTCATGCTGCCTTCCTTTTTTAAAAAAAAAAATAAAAAATCATTGGCTGTCTCAGAAGAGCATTTTCTCTTGTCAATTTGGACGCAGGTGGTGTCTGTATGATATATCTTGCCTACTGGTGATCCTACGTGCTATCCCTGCAGCCGGTGAAAGACCACCAGAGGAAGAAGAGGTCATTTGGAAGAGGGAAAATGCCACAGGAGCACAAGCTCTGGTTTCCAAATTTCACATATGGTCAATGTAGGGTGCTCAGCGTTCCTGTGCTCTTCTTGTGGGTGGCCAAGTGGCTGTGTGCTTTCTTGGGTGTTTTTTTTTTTTTTTTAAATTTCATCTTTGTTTTGCATAGATCCATTTGAATGCTGACAAAAGTGCCTGGAGACGTGGGAATGTGCTTTAGACAAAGCCAATGCTGTAAGGAGTGTAGTGTCCAAGTAAGCTGTAGCAGGCAGACGTGCAAATGCTTTTGCTGGCTCTCTTCCAGAAGGATACAACAGTTATCATATTCCTGGGAACTATACCCTCTTTGTTTTCCTCTGTTGCTTGAGGAAGGGGTGCTTTCTGCTACAATTGCAGTGAGTTTAGTGAAATCTGTACTCTGAAATTGCTTTTTTGCCCGGTTTCTACTTTTGTAGCTCTTAAGATAATGTTTGATTACAGAGGAAAGCTGCAGTAATGGAAGCAATAATAAATTCACCTTGTTATGGTGACTGTCTAACATCATGTTGCTATTTTGATAATCGTTAAAAAGGAAATCACCAGAGGTTGTTTTCTCAGGATGGAGAAAATGACTTACAACAGGGAATGTAAAGAACTCGGGTTGTATGAGTGACTCAAAAGAAATTTGAGAATTTACCTTAATTCTGTGTGTGGCTGTCTTTGAGGGGGAGAAACGCCAGCTATTGCAGAGCTTTTTAATCTAGTGAGCAAGGCACAGAAAAAGCCATGGTTGAAGATTAACAATGGTCAAAAATAAAATTAGAGACGAGGGATACCTTCTGAACAGTGTTTACTGATGGTAAACATTGGGAGGAGGAACCCAAGGAGGAGATTGATGGTTTGAGATTGAGTTGGGTATTGATGTCTTCGAAGAAGGTTCAGGCTCTTTCTGGGACACAGGCTTCAGGCAAGCAGACATGAGTGCCTCCAGGCAGCATGAAGTGGTCGTATCTTTTGGTCTTCCTGCTCATCTGACCTTCTGGCCTGGTGAACCAGGGATGTCTGCAATGAAAACTGATGCCTTATAGTCTTCTGGGCCTCTTTTTCAATATAAGAAAGAGGGTTGGAGTCCATGGGAGAATGTACTTGTCTGATGCGGTGATCAGAAGAATACCGTCCTCTGTATTAGCGCGCACACTTAATTAATCTTCCCAACAACACTCTAAAGAACAATCTCCATTCTATTCCTTAAAGGGGTGGGCAAGCTGACGGCAGACCCCGAATCCTATAGGGAGCTCACATCGTCGGCAGCTGGAGCTCGTTGTTTCTGTGTGAAGACTGCACTGTACATCATACAAATACACGACTAACAGCTTCAGCACCAACCTGCAGGTTTCCCAGGCTGGCACCAAGTTGCCTGCCTGCAGCTCAGCAGGTCGATATATGCTCAGGAGTACGTGGACTTCAACAAGTTGTCCTTTAAGTAGGAAGGTTGTGGTTTTGTTGCACTGTAGAGGCTTCCTTGTAGTTCTTCTGGGACTTGGGGTGAATACAGCACTCGGCAGCCTAAGGAGGACAGATTATTGCCCGTCCGGTCCACCGGTTCTCCTATATTAAACCTATTTGGCTTAATATGGTAAATAATGACTGTGACAATTTGGGACTGCTTTTCTCCGCTGGGGAGGAGGGAGTGTTTTTGCATAACCGAAATACTTTGTAGTAGGGGAGTTCAAAATCCATTTGAAGGTCACATGTACCCAAAGTATACAGAGTCCTCTGCTGAAAATCGTGCCTCTTGAAAACAAGCAGACCGAGATTATTTTGGTTCCGATCACCACGCTCACTCTCACAATAATCAAAGCCTGTTGTCTGGATCCTTGCAATATCGTGACTCACCGGCTAACGATGACAGTGTCTCACACATGCATCAGCTGTTGCTTTTTTAGATACGAAAATTGTGAACTCCCAGTAGAACTTAATCATCAGCACTTCTTTTTACATTCTTTGTTATTTCATCTGCAGATTAGCTCTTAAAATACGGTGTCTTCTCTTCTGACAGTGATAAGAACTGGAAGACATTTGTCCCTGCTGACTGCAGGGAGGTCGGACTAGATGACCTTTGGAGGTCCCTTCCGGCCTGGACAACACTATGTCACATTTCTCAGCAATTATATACCAGTTTCTTGTAATATAAAGTTGACCAAGGCCCCCAAAAGTGCAGTAAAAGGGCTGAAAATGTCTGATGAAATGATTGCTGTCCCCACAACCAAGAACAAAGTCTGTTCATTTAATAAAAAATAAGAACATAAGAAGGACAGGGACCTGTTGGAGTGGGTCCAGAGGAGGCCATGAAGTTGATGGGAGGGCTGGAGTCTCTCTGCTGTGAGGACAGGCTGAGAGAGTTGGGGAGGTTCAGCCTGGAGAAGAGAAGGCTCTGGGGAGACCTTAGAGCCCCTTCCAGTCCCTAAAGGGGCTCCAGGAGAAATGGGGACAAATCTTTTGGCAGGGCCTGTTGAATAGGACAAAGGGTGATGGTTTTAAACTGAAGGAAGGTATATTTAGGCTAGAAATAAGGAAGGAATTCTTTGCTGTGAGGGTGGTGAGACCCTGGCCCATGTTGCCCAGAGAAGCTGTGGCTGCCCCATCCCTGGAGGGGTTCAAGGCCAGGTTGGATGGGGCTTGGAACAACCTGGTCTAGTGGGAGGTGTCCCTGTCCAGGGCAAGGGGGCTGGAACTAGATGATCTTTAAGTTCCCTTCCAATCCAAACCATTCTCTGATTCTATGACAGCAAAATCCAGCTGTAAGCAAAGCATCCTTTGGTGAGCTGGAGTGAGCACTCTTGTCCTCCATCATTAACTCGGCAGAGGTCCCAGTTCCTCTGAGTCTGAGACATTCATTTGGAGGGACTTGGCCTTTCCATTCCTCGTTTGCTGGGCATTGGACCACTGAAATCACTGGGGATGTATAAGAAGAAGTCTTTTTTCGCAACTAGGAGTATACCCTTAGGCAGTCCATTTAGGGACTCCCATGGAAATAAATATTCCAGCTGCGTGGCCAAACCAGATCCCTTGCAAGGTACCCAGCTTCTCAACTTTTCGACCTTTTAAACTCTGCTACCTAAGCAGTATGCCCTCGCGCGTGTAGCTGCAGGCTGGAGGACCACGTGTTGGAAGAACTGTACCGAGTACAGCCAGTGCCGGTGGCCAGGGCAGCAGCAGCTGACTCACGCCATGGGCTCCCAGCCAGCTCCTCTTCTGCATCCCAACACTCGTGTGCCCGGTCACGCTCTTCCCATGCAATGTGGCTAATGGCATCCCAGGGAAAAAAAAAAAAAGAAAAAAAAAAGAAAAAAAAAGGCCACAGTTCTCAGGAAAGGGAATAAAGAGGGAACCAAGATGAAAAATGTTGAAAAGCCATCCGGAGGGTTTCTACAGTACCGAAGAGTGAAAAGATCTGAGAGTGACAATATTGCTTTATGGACTCAAAGGCAATCCAAGGGATTGGAATTGCAGACTAGATATAATGGTTTGGATCAGCCCTCAAAAGAACCCTGCTTCTTATCGGAGATCACCCAAGTGAGCTAACAGCAGTGCGAATAGTGGGATATAGAAATTATACAAGAATGTAGAAATTCTTCTAAAGATTGACAAAAAGACCTGTTTCTATAGACTATTCATTCTTTAACTACTAATGTAACTGCACTGACTAGGTATAATCATGTACTGAATAGATGTAACAGTCTACAGAGGGCTCCTGAAATCCAAAAGAATGGTATCACTTTCCATTAAATGCCTTTGGACTTCACCTAGCTCCTTCATGTTGCCCTTTGAGTGGTGTCTCCCAGGGAGAAGACACATGAGGTGTACAGGTGTGTATCCCAGTTATACATACGTATACCCCTCACACTCCTCTATCTACTCTCTCCAGTGTAAAACTGGAAAGATCCTCCCTTTTCTCCAGCACTTATTCTGCCAAGTCTATGCATTGCCTCTCTTACGACGCTGATGCCCTACTGGTGCCAGCAGAAGTTTTTGCCTGGATCTGGTATTTTAGCTGTGGATTGTGACATCTGTCTGTTATTAATAATTTACCCGTGACCGACGACCTTTGGCGAAGTCCTCAGGGCCTCAGTTCAGCAAGTGCTTAAGCACAGGTTGATTTTTTAAGTGTGTTCATGTTCTCAAAGGCCACGTTGGCCGTACGGGGTCAGGCACAGGGCAGGAAGCAGGCTCAAACTATTGAACTAAAACACAGGGAAACTGGGCCACAGTGGGAGCACAGGTGTAACTGGACTGAACAGAAGTCACCCCAAATGCAATAATATTTATTTATTACATTTTCCCCCTATGACTTTTTGGAACTGTTTTCTAGTTCCATAGTTAGGATGTAATCTTTTCTTCTGGATTTATTGTTTTAAAGCTTTAATTCTTTAAAAGGCATTTGACTGGAGAGTGAAGCCAAACAAAATGAAATAAAAAATAAGGGTTTAACAAGCAAGGTGGGTGGAGGTCCCACAGATGTTTGCACTGAGTAGGATCTCCTGTTGTTGAGTAACTTTCCAGCCTGACGCTACACCGCGGCTTTGCAATGAGTCTTGCAAATCTGATAAAGATCCAAACAGGGAAAGTTTAGGAAACTGTTAACAGGAACAGCAGTGTACAGCCAAATCCATCGTGCTTTGTTCTGGAAGATGCTGTTTTCCCTTTAGCCAGTGGTGAAAAACAAACGAGACCGATGAAACGCAGCAGAAACGCGTTGAGAAGGCCAGGGAGCCGATTCCCAGGGTTAGCTTACCACAGCCATTTCCTCCTCGGAGCCAGTTCCAAGCTTTGCAGAGTCTGAACCCAAAATCTGCTGCTTCGTGTTCTTCCCTGTATTCCTCTCCTGTTGTGTATTCAGTGCTTAAAGGAAGAAAATCCAGACCCCCTGGGAACGGGGAAACACAGAGCAGGAGAGCTGTCAGATGTGAGCACCCATCCATCACAGCTTTATCTGAGAGCCCAACATAAACACAGCAAAGACAACCTTCTGGGCAGAATCCACCTGGGATCTCTAGAAGTGGAGGAGCCAAAATACCACTGCACTGGGGGGTCCCAGCCGCCGCGTGTGCCAAAACGCAAGCACTTGGCTTGTAGGGATGTTCTTCTGCTTTCTTCACGGCATTTATTAGGCCGTTTCTGCTCTCCAAGGCATTTTTGGGAGAAAAGTCATGTATTTTTTGACTGTTTGCTAAGTAAAATGCACTAACGCCATACGTGGGGTGAAACGTGCAGCCCAGGTTGCCTGTCAGAAGCGTTGCTGCTCCAGGGGATGGAGAAGCCCCAGAGGAGCGCGAAAGCATCCCGGTGGTCCCACCAAAGCCGAAGCTTTACATCGGTCCTCATGCTCAGCCCGGTGGGTGGTGTCATCCCAGACCTTCAGACTCCTTCATTCTTCAGCAGCCTACGCAACCGCTTCAGCTGGAGCGCAGCAACGACGTCTTTGCTCAGCACCGAAATGAGAGAAAGGGGTGGGGGGAAAAAAACCCCCACAACAAAACCCACAACACACACAAAAAGACTCTAAATCCAACCTTTCAACATTTAAACACAACATTTACCAGACCGTGGAGCTCGCCTGGAAAGTTTTCAAAAACCTTCTGTTATGACATGAAGTGTCCGACTGTTAAATCAATGTTTAGAAATGCAATTTAAAGCTGGCAGAGGTTCAGGCCTCTGTGTCAGATAGATAAAGAGGAGCCGATACATCACTGTGAAGGAAGTCTCCTTATTCCTGCTCCAGTAGTTCAGGTTTTTAAACAAAGGTTTAGCGTCGTACAAAACTGTGCAGAAAGGCACCCAACATTACATCTTAGTAAATACAGCTCATCTATTTGTAGTTTAAACAAGAAAAAACTTAACATTCCCTTTGTCTGGCTCCCAACCTTTCTGAATTTCCTTTCTCATAATATTTAAATGAGAAAATTTACCATCTGTCCTGGCCTCTACCAAAATGATATTTAAATATTAAAGGGTCTTCATGGCCAGTATTTCAGAATTGTAACAGTCCTTAACATCAAAAATCCAATTTTATGTTCTGTTCACCACAGAGACTGAAAAAAAAATCAAGAAAAAAGGAAGCTCTTGGGATCTAAGCAGCCTGAATTTTCAGTGTTACTGCCAAGGAACTGCACACTTGAAGACCAATAATTAGTGGCCAAAATGATTCCCAATTGTTGCTGCCTCTGTAGTCCTTTATGTCATGCTCATCTCTTGACAATCTAGAAATAGCAAAGATATCTGAGCACCTAAAATATCCTAGATCCCCAAGAGGTTAATGCTTCCACTTAAAATTATCTCATGAGTAATTCTGAGGAATGCTATCTGAGAAAATTATAATCTGATGTCAGTATCTGAAGAGGAAAAAAAGAGGCAAAATCATCATATTAGTCATTGGCAATGAGCAATCATCCACCCGAACTAAAATACTAGGCATTTCCAACGTGTTCTGAAATGTGTCCTTAATTTCTTGCCTGGCTTTGGAGCCAATCTTTTCCCAGATTCAAGTGTCAGAGGAGAAATTGGATCTGAAGTTCCAGGTCAGTCTTGAAATTGTAGCAAAGCCCAGGGAGGACTACTGCATCACCTCCTGGGAACCCGTGTTTTGCTGCTGGTGGCACCCAGGACATTGTGCAGAAGACTCCAACTTCACACCTTCAGGGCAGGGGGGAAAGGCTTCTGCTTCCTGGAGATGGCTTCAGGTCAATCATGGAATAGCTTTTTTTGATGATTTGGTTAGGTAGCAGCAATGTAATTTCTTGAAGGTGGTGTGTAGACATGTATAGAAGTTTTACTGTGGGATGGTGTGGAGTCAGTTCTTGTCAAGTTACCTGCAGGCTCAAGGTTGCAGATTACTTTCGTGGTGGGGAGAGAAAAAATACTGAAGTATCTCCATGCAGAAAGGGAGGAATGAAGTCATACAAGTTCAGGGCAGCAGGGGAAGAACAAAAGGTGAGCACCATCACACGCTCCCACAATTTTTATAAAGACAGATACCTTTAGATACAAACCTTTAGATAAGGTTTCAAAATTATTTAAATATGTTTTTCATAGAAAAGTAAATTAGTTGACTACGTGTTGTGTTTATTGTTGCAAATAATTAATTCTTACAAATAATTAATTGTAATGTGTTCCTGTCCAGCCTGCTCTAGGTGACCCTGTTTTGGCAGGGGGGTTGGACTAGATGATCTCTGAAGCTCCTTTCCAACCCTACAATTCTGTGATTCTGTAATAGATGGGGTCCCTTGAAACACACAAAGAATGTGGAGACCTCGGAGCTGCCACCATGGACCACTGAGGGAAGAGACTGAGTCTTTCGTGTGTGCTAGGGCTCTTTAACTTTTGGAAAGGGTAACCTCCATCTGACTTACCTGGCTTTCTGCAAATCAGTGAAGTTTTTTTAAAATTTCCTAAGCTCAAATATTTAAGTTTTTGTAGCCTTTCGTGGTGCTCCTGAGAAGTCATAACCAGAAGTCTCCTAGCCAGCTTAGCCTGGGAGTGGTGTGCTTTTGCCCATTCTCCAGGGTTGCACCTCAGGAATGTGAGGCTCACGTGGGCTGAGATGCAAGACACCGACAGATTCTCTTCACCGAGTGTCCCAGGAAGCAAACCAGTCCAAATGGTTGGCACCTCTGCTTGCTCTAGTGCCTTCTCTGTGCTTCTAGCTCCTGTTCAACCTTCTCCCTCCCCAAGCAGTGAGTCAACTTCTGGCAGGCCTTAATGGCTATTCCTTTCATCCCAAAGGAGAAGCAAAGCGACCCAAATGTAGGCAGATTAGGGCTATGGCTTAGAGTTGCCTTTTTCACTGACTGTATTGCTGTATACAGAGGCCATTTTGCAAAAGATCTCCTTTTTTTTTCCCTTTTACGCCCCAGGAATACACCAGAAAATGCCTAACTGTGATGGGAGGACTCTGGGGCTCTTGGAAGATAATTTGCATGAATCCCGTGTTTCTGAAAGCACGGTTCTTTAAAATATTAATGTTATTCTGCAGCATAGTAACCAGAGAGCAAAAGGGCAAAAAAACCCACAAAACATGTTTTTATGTGTTCAGGGCCATGTTCTCCTGTAGGATTTGTTGCCATAAATTTCTGGCCCACAAAACAGACTGTATTTTGCAAGGAAGGCTGCAAGTTACCAAGAGAGTTAATTGGTTTATACTGTTTTAATAAGACCTCCTGGGAAACAGATTTAATCACGGAGTGCTAGTATCACATAATAAAACGTGGTTTATGGAGGATATTACGGCCTAAGATACAGAGTGTCTAACTGGAAAGTATTTGCTGAACTTTCAGGGAACAATATCTAAATCCATTATGTTGGAAGCCTGGAAACAAGGTGGTGTGGCTGCAGTAGTTAAAATGAAAAAAAGCTAGAGATTTACGTGGAAACCGTCTGCCACAAAGGAATCAAAGGTTTTATCGTGGCGAGGTCGTGGGGAGACCTTCCTCTTAGAGAGGGGAATAGAAGCATCCAATGTATGGTTTGCTACAAGCACTCCTCAAACCAACCTCTCTCCCCTTTTCCCTTCCTAACAGTGAGGTTCCCTGCAGGGAAGGTGTAAGGGAAGTCATGTCATGGGGAAACCTGAACTTGGACCCTGTGGTGTGGGGTCTGCCATCAAGGTGGAACAGCAGAGCTGACCATGTGGGTTTTTTTCACTCATAGGTTGCGAGGTGGAAATCCTCGGAGTCCGACCAAGTTATTGCCGCGAGTACTTCAGCGTCCCGACAGACAAAAACTTTGCGGACGCCATCAGCGACGCTCTGGAGTCTCTGCGGTGCGTCTCCGGGCTGGTGGGGTTTCCTCTCCCGAGGATGAGTATTTGGGTTTACTGTCAGTTGGGGTGTTTGCTGCTGCTTTTGGTGGACAAGAAGAAAAGGGCAGGGACACAAGAGTGTGGGCAGCTCGCAAGGGGTGAAAACTGGTGATTTTAAGAAAGAGCAAATCCCTGCCACCACCATGTCTGCCATGATCTGACAGATCGTCCTCAGCCATGGGAGGTCCCGTCTCTGGTGTCCATTTTTGCACCATCCCTCTCAAATTTCTGCCTGGGTTCCTCTTCTTTAAGCTAAGTGCCCTGTCTGCAGCAAGGCAGGAAAGAGGAAGAAGGAGCCATCATTGATAAAATTAATAATCAGTTGTGGGTGTGAATGCTGCAGGGACTGACGGTAAGAAAGGTGGGTAGAGAATGAACAGGTTTAAAATCAGGTAGGTTTCCCCGTCCCTTTCTCTCATTCATCCTCTTTGTTTGGTCCTTCAAAATTCAGCAAACAGTTTTCAGAGCTGCTGGGCCAGCCCGTAAGAAGCAAAGCCTCTGAAATGCCTTTACTGTAGGCGTACTCACTTAGCAGGAGTTAGCATCTCCTGGTAGAAGAGACTTGAGCTGCATTTTATTTGTCACCTACATCCTTTGCAAGAGGCTTCTGGCTCTTGAAGCTGTTCAAAGGCTGGCAAATCCAACGTGTTTACTTTCCACACCCCAACTAATTGAAAAAGGCCATTAGGCTGAGGCTGGCACTAGCTGTGTGTGGGAAAACAGCCTGTGGGGAGGGCACAGTGCCTGGAGCAGTGCCTTGATCACTTGCCCTGATGGCAGGTATTAGTGGTTAATGAGCTGCACTTGTGCTCCCACCACTAACAAACCTTATAGGGACTTCAGGGTGGAGAGAGTAAGCCCTTTATTGTGGCGTGGTGGCCTACGGGTTGAGTTTGGGCACAGGAACGTCCTGACCTGTCCTAACTTCACCGGGGTTGAAGGGAGTTTTATCAATGCCCTCTGCAAGAGCAGGAGAACCTAACTCATCAGGGAGCCACTGCGCTCCTCTTGCAACCGAAGGAAACCATCCTTCAGGAATATTCTCCAGTCTCTTCAAACAGGTGCTTTGAGACCATTATTTACACCAAAAATATTCAAAACTAAGTCAAGCACCCGTTCTTGGCAAGTAAAACTAAAACCTCCCTTATGTCTTTTCCACAACTATAATTTAAGGGCTGTTGTCATCTGTGTGCCTTCTGCTACAGGTATCATGAAGTTTGCTCAGCACTTGCAAACACGTACTGCTAAAGTACTGATATTACTATCAATATCGAGTATTTTATCAATACTTACCACTAATTATTGATAAAATATAAAACGATTTTTGGTTTGACCATCGATGCCGTCCAACTTTATTCAGCAAGGCTTCCTTAGCCATTTCTTTTGAAAGTTGCTGGTGATGGGAGAAGACAGGACTAACACACAGTTAGAAAGATGGAGTACTTCTCCCATGAGATTATTAGAGATGCCTAGTTTTCTTAGGAAAACAGGCAAAAAAAAAAAAAAAAAGAAACAAAGTCAAACTCAATCTTACAAGCTCTTGGATGTGCTGTACCCAATCCTGCAAATTCCTAAGCCCACCACCTAACTGGAGCTTGTCCCATTGAAGTTACGTGCAAAGTTGACCGTTCATCCTTCCAGCCCTGAGCCCTCCCAGAGAAAGCCCACCACAGCCTAAATAAGACCCCTTGTTTTATGCAATAAATTTCTTTCTTAGCTTCTGTCTTGGTCAAAATGATCATTTAGTTACAGGTGAGAAGACACAAAGCAGTCTAATAGCTAATTAATGCAAGCACTGCAGTGGAAGAAAACTCTTTCAATAGGCTCAAGGAGTGTGTATGCAGTATGGAAACTGCAGGGTTAAATTTTAGAAATTAATTTATGCCTAATACAGATGGAAAGCAATGCTTAACATGAAACTGAGGGGAGGGAAGGGCTGCTTCATTTGAATGAATTTAAGATCATGAAGAGCAAGAAAGAACACTGTTCTGCAGGGCCAGAGAGAGGTGGAGAAATTCCCACCACAGCAGAGACCTTCAGCTTCCTACAGGACTGCTCTTCTGAGGCCTTCAGCAAGCTTACAAATGCAAATGACAGACTCTAATTCATTCATTCGGTCCCTCACCTCTGATTTTTTTTTTCTCTTCTGTCTCACTCATTACACCAGACTGCTCAGGCGTCTTTAATCAGAGAAGCTGGACCTGTCAGGACATCACACAAAGTCTTTTTGTAGGGATCTTGATCTGGATGAGGGCATGTATTATGGATGGCACACCCTGTCATATATAAAGTACAGTAGGAAAAGTCTGGGTTTGAACTTCATGAGCTTAGATTTGCGATTTTATCCACACGACTGCTCTCAGGGAGCTTCACAGTGAACTGTAAAGTGGTCATGAAAATGTAATTAAGCACTGATGTATGCGCAATCCCCACTAATTAGGCTGAGGGCATTCAGTGCAGAAACGTGTGATCAGCTAAACTTGTGCAACTCTGAGACTACCTTAGTTTCCCTTTGGTCATATTCCTGAAAAAAAAAAAAAAAACGACATCTAAAATCTCACCCCAGTTCATACCACTTGGGATTTTGCAAGGTCATGGAAGAGGCCGTCCTGAGTTGACCTCGGTGGTTTGGGAGACCTCACACATGAGAAAGCCAGAAGCGCCAAACTTTAATTAAAGCACAGTTGACTGGTAGTACCCACAATCCTTTTAATAAGGGTATTCAGCACAGAAATCGGTATTTCTTCTGGGTCTTTCTTTGTCCTTAAAGGAAAAGCTGCCTTCTTAATTTGAAGAGGTGGGAGAGGGCTGCCAGGCCAGCCTCTGCTTGCACATGGGCATCTTTACCTGGCACCTCCGGTGGTGGTCCAGGAGACTCTGGGCATGAATAACAAGCCCAGACGCAAGACAGAGGGTAGGAAAGCAGTGTCTGGAAGCAGAAAATGGGGCTTTGTGTCTCTACGTGCCAGTGAGGACAATACCACCGGCAGCCGTGAGGTCTCCATGTGCGTCAACCTCTGACTCCTTCCCCTCCTCCAGCAACGGCAGCGCCGAGATGGCCGCCGTGTACTACGAGCGCATCGACGTGGAAGGCCACCACTACGGCCCCTCGTCCCAGCAGCGGAAGAACGCTTTGAAGGAGGTGGACAAAGCCTTGAGCAACATGATCAGCCTCATCAAGGTGAGTGGCCTCTGAAAAACCCAGCTCCTGGGTGCGTTTGGTGAAGGCTTTTGAAACTGCTATTGGTGGCACCGCCGAGAGCCTATTTAATGCCTGTTTAATTGGATGCGTTGGCTGTAAACTTTTATTTCCTGAGAAACAGAGGCTACCGAGATCACGTGGAAGTCAAGGCACCATTCCCCTGATTTTTATTTTCGTCGATGGCGTTATAATCCTCCGAGTGGCTTATTATACCGATAGCCCCGGGAAGCCATAAACCAATATACGTGTTGCTCTGTTTGTAACTCGCGCTGCCAGCTGGGATTTATAGTAGGCGAGTGAATCAAAACCCCTCGCTTCCTAAGGTTTGTGAAACCAGACAATTAACTTTTATAGCGGGTTTGGTTTTTTTTTGTGTTTTTTTTTTTTATGGCATCACCCAGAACTCTGTACTTTAGGCTTTTTTTTTAATAAACGTTATCTAAATGATTTTGCAGTGAGGAAAGGACCAGGCGTTTGGGTAAATGTCAATTGTATGAATCTTTCTGCGATAACGATAAATGCACGTTAGAGTTTTTCATGTGTTTCAGTGAGGAGAGGAATATGTATTTCCAATTTCACTAAATTACAGAGGCTCTAATGTTCAGTGATTGTGTTTGGGAGAAGAAGATGGAAACACCTCTGCCACAGGTGGTACCAAGTTGTTTTTCCCCAACCATTTTGGCCTACAGGTGAAGAACAGTGGGATAAAAACCTGTTTAAGACCAACTGGTTTGTGGGACTGGTCTGTAGCATCTGGTTGTTTAGCAGGGGGATGGATTTATTTTGGCAAATCTCTCTTTGGTGCTAACCTCTTAGACTCTTCCAGGGCAGTAAGTGGATGTCCACCTTTACTGGTGGTGGGAAAGCTCTTTCTGGCCAACTTTCTGGCCACTGGATCAGTGGAGATCTAATGGGTTTTAAAATTTGCCAGTGGGCACAGGCTGTGTAAAACGCTTACTTGGCCGTAACTGTGTGGCTGTCATCCACTCACTTCACAGAGCAAAGGTCTTCAGCATGACCTCAACGTCATCCTCTTCTCCGATCACGGGATGACAGACATCTCTTGGGCCGACAAAGTGATTGAGCTGAAAAACTACATCAATATGAGCGACACCATACAAATGAAGGACCGAGGTCCTGTTGTGAGCCTCTGGCCAGCTCCAGAGAAGCATGCAGAGGTAAGTACAGCTTACTCATATTTATTTAATTTTGCATTTCCTTGGGTTTTATGACAATTTTGTCTTTTGTTTGCTTGTAACATCCAAATTCTGCTCTTAAGGGATGTGTGTAAAAATCAACCTGAGGCTCTGATCGGGAATCAGACCTGGGTCCTGGGACGCTCTTGTGGTACTGGTTTCTGAAGGAAAGCCACACCAGGCAAATTAAAAAGCATGATCTTCACCGTTATTTAGCACAGATACATGCTTTCAAACTCCACTGCTATGTGCTTCTGATAAATAGCTAAAAGATTTTAGCTCAAAATCTGTTTATAGGGTCTTATATACATATTAGTCAATTTATTGACACCCTAGCTGAAATTTTCAAATAGTCTGGAGGAGGTCAGGCATTCATATTCCAGTAAACTCCCATTGAGTTTGAGGAATTAACTCCATTAGACCACAAGTACAAAAAACAAATTTCTTACAATATTCTCTTTTGAAGAATTTTGATGAATAAGCATGTTGGACTGAATCAACCATAAAAGCCCAAGGCTAAAACTGCAGGATTTTGAGTGACAAATTAAAACAATACAGAAAAAAATTTGGAAACCACTTGAAAAGAGTGAAAATGCAACATCTGTAACTAATAGACTAGTATGTTATAGTTTAACCAGAAACCAATGCATGAGAAGTCATTATTGCTGTCTTCAGAACATAGATGAAGGATGTACAAAATTGGCAGTCCATGTTCTAGGTGAGTGATTTTATTTTCTATATTACATTTGGGCCAGTTCCAGTGTATTGTAGCTTGTGCCATTTTTTTGGAAGAGAATATTTGCTAATTTTTGCACCCAAAAGAGGCTCTCCAGGAATTGCATAGCTGTGATATTGTGAACATTTCAAATTAGTGCCAGAACTCAAAGCTGCCTTAGAGGCATGCACGAGCCTAGCACTCAAAGTTCCTGCAGGGCATCACAGAATTTATATATTCCTTCCTCAGTCTTAGCTCATAGATCCCTGTTTTTGCAGGCCAGAGCTTCAAACAAGGGCAAATACAAGTTGAAACTTCAGATAGACATGGGGTTTCATCCGACAAAGCTCTTAAGCACATGCTTCTCCCTCATTAAACAGCCTCATATGCCTAAGGAGAATAAAATGCCATGGTTTGGTTTTCTTCCTTCATTTCTTTGTAGGACTTCTTACCAGAGCGCTGCTTTTTAGAGCTAGATAAAGTTGGTTTTCTCTTTCCCAATGGCTAGATTCCTCTATTCTTAATTCACTGGTTTAGGGATTAGATTGTATCACAATGCAGTGGCACCGCATGTAAGAGTTGTTCCATTTTGAAGCACTGGAGGTTTTGGTGGAACACCAGGACCACTCTCTAGTCCAGGTGATGGTGGGAGGGTTGGGCTGTCCCTCCCTAGCGTGACTGCATGTCACTGCACATCTCTTGCACATGTACACACACATCACACACCCAAGGGGGAACTTTGCTAAAGGACCAGTGAAGGACCTTTCAGTCTTGTTGCATTCTTTGCTGTTTATTCCTGAAGATTATTTACTTTTAAGCAGAAGAGCAATATAAGCTCTGGGGACTCCAATAACCACCTCCTTTATGGCACTTTAGGCATTTAAAATATTTTTCTGAATAGTTTGGGTTTTAACCACATTTGTGTCATTATACTCCAGACTGTATGATTAACATTGTTAAACTCCTTGTATGGCACTGTGCAGCTTCAGAGCTGCAGGCATTGGCTGATTAATCTCAGGGTGTCCTTCTGAAGCAGATAACTCAGAGAATCACAGAATGGTTTGGGTTGGAAGGGACCTTAAAGACCACCCAGTTCCAGCCGCCTGCCCTGGGCAGGGACACCTCCCACCAGACCAGGTTGCTCAAAGCCCCATCCAGCCTGGCCTTGAACACCTCCAGGGATGGGGCAGCCACAGCTTCTCTGGGCAACCTGTTCCAGTGTCTCACCA
>JAHREE010000217.1:55713-95739 GCA_033628505.1 Tringa tobata
CTAGAGGTTGTCTATGAATATTTACAGGATTTGCAAGACAAAAACTGAAGCAGCATCTATTGGAAGAAGGTGCTGCCATAGGCAGTTGAAATGACCTCAACTTCTGCTTCCCCAGAGCTCAGTACTTCTCAGCTGGCCGCTCTGGCGTTGGGGTGGGGACCACAGCCCCTCTGCACCCATCGCCTCCATGTCCAACCCAAAATGGGATGTTCCAAAAAAATCAGTGAATTTTCTCCCTTGTGCTCTTACTAGAAGGGCTCTCAGAGCTTGTATGAAGCGTTCATGGGCTCCGCGAGCTGCGATGACCCTTGGGTTTCTGGTTTGTTGTTTCAAGGTTTCCTAAGGGAGGGGAGGGAAACAGCGCGTTAAATGGAAATGTTCGGTATTTTCTCTAAAAACCACCGAAGGGGGCAAAGAATCCACTTAGAACATATAACCAAATGTTATTTAATATCTTAAAAAGTAACACAATCCAAAATGGATATTTCACACAACACTACATAAACAACATGAACACAATATTACCATTATGGAGGGACTTTCAAATATAGACTTACAAAAATCCCTGTCCTTTTTTTTTTTTTCCTTTAAATTATTATACTAAGCATGACAAGTAATCATCATTTACAATATGGTACACCGACACAATAAAAACCATGTTACAAATGTGCTGTTATAAATCAGTAACGTTAGGGAAGACATTTCATGAACTGTAATTATTTCATATGAAATACTATACAATATAAACAGAACATCCATCTTGGATGACCTTTACAGCAACCAGAGACCAAGTAATTTTTTAAATTTTTTTTTTTTTTTTTTTCAGTGCAAACACATTTATACAAGGCAGTCTTGGCTGCAAAACTCCCTTCTAACATACAGTAAGTCCCACTTGCATTTATTAACTCATTTAAACCTAATGCAACAGCCACATTCAGTCACTCACAGAAAAAGTTACCTGCAGAATTTATGATCCCTTTAAACTTAAAAGTCTCCTCCACGTATAAAAGTAACATCTGCGCCAATTTTCTCCAAGGGCCCTCTCGCACTTGGTGGGGAGCGGGTGGGTGTCCTTTGGGTGGCTCTAAGGGCTATAGGGCAGGAGGGCTGGGTGGCCGCGGGTGTCACCGGGGACCCCAGCCCATCTACGTGCCTCTGGTCTTCTGCTCCTTCTCCGAAGCGTCCGGGGGCGGGGTGGGGAGGAACAGGGAAACCCTCAGCTCGGAAGGGAGCTTCAATGGAGTTAAGGACCCGGTCCCAGGGGGGGAGTCACGCCGGGTTGGCACCCGCCTCACCCAGCCCAGCCTTGGGAGCGGAAGAAGCCCCATATTCCCCTTCTCTTCTAGCACCAGCTTGGCTTTTGGTGGGTCCTCCGCATGTTTCTCATGCAGTTTAACGATGCACTTATGTTGGGGGGGGTCAGGGGCGGGAGGGGGGGAACATTTTAGATATATACCTTTTCTTCTCTTTTTTTTTAAAAGGATTTCGTAAAAAATAGAACATTTCTCTCTAATACTGTACAGCTTTCTTCAGAAGAGCAAAGAGAATTGTAAACTGTGGGTGGGACACCGGATTGGGAGCGCTATTTGCTTTCTCAGCACAACAATTTGAAGAATCGCGTCGGGCAAAGCTCTGCGAAATGTATCCGAAAAACAAATTTTTAATTAAAACAACTGTTTTTTCTAAAACCACCGCCAGCAGGACTTGTATTAACTGAAAACTGACTGGGTTTGGCACTGCTCCCCCAAGAGCCTCCGCGGGACTGCGAAGTAGTTTCTCCCTTAAAACAAGCTGAATGCATCAAAATAACTTCAGAGCATGGACATGAAACACTTTGGTCAATTATTAAACTTTTTCCAGAAACTTTAAGACAGCAACTGGTTAATAAATTTGCTGGCAGACTCTGAGCCTTTGTTTTTACCTGGACACAGAGGAGGGTCTGTGAGCTCTCCCCACCCCCACGGGCTCCTGAGGCTTCGCTGGTACCAAGTGCTTCGAGGCCCTGGGGTGAAAAGCTGTGATTTAAGTGCAAAGTTATTATCCGCATTTATGATGCCCTCTAAATACTGCTCTGCTCGGTCTCTTTTCTAAAAAAACAACTACTGCTGGCAAGCACTTAAGGCCGTGGTTTTCATTAAAATATTTGTTTTCCAATACATTTTACTTTTTAAAGTTGAGTGAACATTGTTTCGCGTATAACGGACAATTTACAGTGGTGCAAAGAGTCAAATGGCTGATGATTTTCTTCTCATTTTCCAACTGAAATACTTAAAACGGCAAAATTAGCTCGACTGGTGATCGTATATTAATTTGCATCAGGATAATGGTACTAGGTTTGCTGAAAGAGGTGTTCATAAACCGGGATTTTTTTATATAAACATGATCTGCTTAGGTTCAACTGCCACTTTCTTCCTTTGGTTTTTGGAGAAAAAAAAAAAAAAACAACCCAACAAAAAACCCAAAATAAAAAACCTTTCTTTCTTTCTTCCCTCTCGAAAGGTGGCTTGTTGCAGCTGGCGACTATTCAAAAGCCAGCTTCCTTTTTCTTGGATACTTGCCCACGTTCTTGGAACAAGAGGCACATACCTCAAGTAGGGTCCCCTGCTCCTGCTCCCGGCCAAGTCAATTAAAGGCCGTTGGTAATTTCTAGAGGAGCGAGCGTTTCAGACGCACACAAGGCAGAGAACAGAGTGCGCATCGTTAAAGGACCCGATATGTTGACAAAGACGGAGGCAGAACAAGGCCCCAGAGTACTTGAAGGCTGCCAAGAAAATACCCAGAGTGTCTTCTGTTACACCCCAAACGGTCCGTCGTATTTCACAGACTGTAGATGTTCCTAATTTGCTAAATTACAAATACATTTTCAAGTTCTACCAGGCAGAAATTTTTGCAGTAACCGGGGGAGAGGACGGAAGGTTTCAGCCTCCCTTTTTACTTTTACCCCAATTACCCAGCCTTGTCCAAGTCCTTTAAATGACTCATCTGAAAGCCAGATTTTTAATATCGTAGAAGGAAATTGTGGCAATGGAAACATGATGACTTCATACGCAAGCATTGACACACAAGAGAACGCCATGACCTAATGCTTCAAAGTTTTGAACCTTGCTTTGTACAATACGCTTTTCATGTTGCTGCATTTCATCAAATTCATGGAGGTAGTTATATGTGTAAAAAAAATTACCATAAAAGTAACATGTTGTATTATAATAATACATATTAAGTGTGCAAAATGCCGACAGATTTGTGTTGACCCTTTACAGTTGAACACAACACAGATTCAACCTAATCTAACTCTGTAAACCTTTAAATTGATACATTAGAAGAAGAATAATGATAGATAAGCAACCATGTAATACAAGGCTAGGATTTCATCAAAGGATTAGGGTGACATAAAGCACTCAAGCTCCACTCTCGTGGTTTTGTTACCAGAACCTCAAGATGGAATTTCCTTATATTCCATTGTTGATCTTAAAAGGAAAAATAATAATAATAATAAAAAAAAAAGAATTCAAGATTAGAACGTTTCTATTTGAAACTTCTGTTTACATTCCATATTCCAAGAGTCACATTAATATTGGTACAGTGCCATGTCAACATTAATATGACATTTATGTTGTCTGCTGGTCTCTGGGAACTTCAGGAAATAACATACTATACAGTTTATAGGTACGTATGATTGTATTTTGTTGGAATTATGTCTTCTGTACAACCAGCTGCCTGCATAAATTCTGATTAGTTTCTGACAAACAAGTATTTCGCCCAAAAGGTGAAATTTGTTTTTGCTGTTCACATTTTGATACTGCCGCTAGTGCTTCAGATCATCACTGTAAATTTTTTTTTATCCTTTCGACATATTTATTTACTGAATTGATACATACTACTGATGTCAGAGCTCATCCCAAGAACAAAATCACAGTCAGCCACTGCATAGTATATGACAATTCCCCACAAAAACTCTGACTCTACAGTTTGCATGGAATAAGTACGGCTGGAGTTACATATTGAATAATAAGATGCATCATGCAAAGCATTATAGGGCAATTAGAGCACGTCTTGGAAGGTATGATAAGGCAGAAGGCTAAAGGCCAAGTGACTTTGATAACCAACCAAAAGCACAATAATTTCCTTTATGTGCACTGAAAGGTCTTATTGCTCCTATGAAATGGAAATTATACACTGAAACCAAGGGAAACAGACCTGGGCATTGACTGGGCGCTCTTGACACAACTGGAAACTGATTGTGTCCAGAGCTAGAAAGCCGTTTTCTAAGTAAATGAACTATATCCAACTGCGTAACATAAGGCTGAATCTTCAGTAAAGACTTCTGATGACAACAGAGAACATGAGTGAAGCTCAAATGACTTTGCGTACAGAGTAATACGTCACCAGAACCTGATGAAAATACTGGGTTTTTTACTATGTACAGTTGGTTTTCATACCTGTGTACTACAAGAGCTAGACATTGTAAACGTCCCTTTTCTATGCAACAGTTTGGGTTGTTGAACATCTTCGTATCTTTGTTATTCTTCCACCAATTCGTCTGTTCTGATAAAAATAGAGTTAAATTTGAAGTCAGTTTGTTGCACTACCAGGTTGCATGAGTAACAGAGCAAAATGTGACCCTACACCTAAAAATTACTCTTGGAGTTTAACTATCCTTACAAGATACTCTGCGGTAATTAGCACAGGACCAATTACTTTGGAGTAACAGTTCTGGGGAGAGCGATTAGGATATACCATACCTACAGAATTCAGATTTCTACTGCCAACCATGTGGACACACTTAATTTCTAGAAACTAGATGTGTCCATAAAATGCTAGATTGCAAATAACATCCACTGAATAAAAAGGCCAGAAGTTTATAATTCTCTAAATTTTGTTCTCTGATAATCACTACAATGTATGCTATTTTTAATAGCCTAATTTAGGCACTCTATTTAATAAGCTACATAAAATAGATTTATGTCCTTCCACTAGAAAGAAATCAATTCTTCAGGCCATACTTATCATTTATATCATAAAGAATATTTTTTGTGCCAAGAAATTAGTTATCCTGATTCCTATATTAATGGCAAGTTGCAATACCAGAAGTGACACAAGGATTAGATTTATTTATTTTTTTTAAATCCTTGATTTATACTGAAGACATTTGTTATATTTTGTGTCACTCCACATTGTGGCTCCACGACAGTTATAACTTTCCCTTCCCTCCCCGCTCCCCCCTCTACACAAAAGCCCACCTCCTCATTTGTGACTACGGAAGGTCAAGTAGCAAGTCTCCATAAGTAAACATCTCTCATACTTTTGAAACACAAAAGGAGAAGGCATCTCCCTTCCCACCCTCCACTTAAAAAAAAAAACCCAAAACAACCCGAACCAAAACAAAACCCAATCCTCCTTTTCACTCGCTTTAACGGGTATTTGCAAAATTGTGTCACAAAAACGCACAGTGAAAACGACTGATTAGTATTAATAATTCACAGATAGAGCTGAGGTCATCACTTGTCATGTTTGGCATTGTTTCTCCTCATGGTGATCCTGGCTGGTTACTTTCAGCAGTGGCTCAGTTTTTTTGAAGTAAAAAAGCGATCAACTCTGCAGCAGAGTTTAGCCTCTGACTGGGGGCATCACACATCTGTGGCATTTTTTTTTTTTTAAAATGAAGTTGGCAACTGCATGGACATTGAAAATGCAGATTACACTTACAGTGTCTAGACTTTCATATATGTGCTCAGTTACAATTAAGTGAAGCAAAAAGTGTACATATTATCCCTACTGCTATTCTGTTGCTACAGAGCCGCAAATGTGAAAAGCAATACCTTGAAATAAAGATTTCTTTGTTGCCCCTAGTCTACATAGCAGCACAGTTTAAGTAAACACTAAAACTGTGGTTGAGATGCTTCCATTTTTTTTTTTCCTTTTTTTTTCTTTTTTTTTTTTTTTTGTTTCCTCATTTTTCCCCAAAGATGTAAACATCAGTCCCAGTGTCGTAAACTTTGCTGTGTAGGATGAGACAGAAGATCCGAGGCAGGGTGACGGTCAGACACTAGTGACAGAAGCTTGCAGGCAGTTAGCAGGTTTCTGCAGTTTCTCAGCTTCGCTGCTCGG
Organism: Tringa tobata; assembly: GCA_033628505.1. Classification (NCBI taxonomy): domain Eukaryota; kingdom Metazoa; phylum Chordata; class Aves; order Charadriiformes; family Scolopacidae; genus Tringa; species Tringa tobata. Next base: position 61,822 of record JAHREE010000217.1, read on the forward strand.
CGGGTCGGCGGCCGCTCGGAAGCTGAACGTCGGGCCCGCCCCACCGTGTGCGGGGCTCAGAGCCGGGTTCTGACGCCTGTTGCTTTCCACAATACTGGAAGTGTTGGAGGCCAGGCTCTCGCGAGTACTAGAATGGAAAAGAAATACATACAGGCTCACATATGACATGCCTACATATCTACGGACCAGACGGGAAAGGAGAACGGAGTGTTTTATAATAGGTTTCCTGTGTTTGCGGGTAACGTCACGTCAACGAACCGCCGCGTTTTGATGGTACACACGTGCTCCTTCCAAGCGGGTTCCAGAGGTGCTCGGCAGTCATCGTACTGTCACGCAGGCACAGCACTAAGCAGGGCTGTCACACAAACGGTAAGCTGAACCAGTACCAAGCATCTGGACTTTCCACCCAAGGGTACAGCTTCCATCTTGCACGTGGAACACGTTAATTTTCTCTCCTGGTGCATTTTTGCACAAAGTAACTTCATCAACTCAGCTCTGTGACAAGGCAGAGCCAGGAAAGTAATCACGTAACACAGCTGCCTCTGTTGTCTCCTCTTCTACCTATCTCTTTCTACACAAAACATTAACTAAAAATGCTACTTTACATTAAACCCACAAGGCTTCTAAACACAACACTTCAGCTTTGCAGTGGAGACAACTGCAACTTACAAGATGCTGAGAAATCTTAACTGGTTAGGGAACATGCTCTAAACAACAACTAGTGCTGGTATTTCATTCATAAAATGGACAATGTTCCTTTAGTTCCAACATATCACCTAGCCAGGGGAGCAACAGGACACTTCGCACATTTTTAAAGACTAAGCCTTCTAATGACACATCTAATTATGAACTTAGAGGAGCCTGTGTTCTAGCCTTTTAAAAAACTCAGCCAAGATATGCTAGGGCTCATTTTAACACTACTACTCCTTTTGTTCTCTTTCCACTCTTAATAATTTTTGATCTCCAAATAACATGTTCCTGTGCAGAAAGAGATTTGGTTTTCAAATACCCACCTGGTCCCTGGTTATGAATCCTTCACTTGTATCCCTGCTTCTTTGCAAGATGACATCCCCACTTGCTATGGAGATGTTTACAGAGGAATTTAGAGGACTTATTTGTTAAATAAGCACTAGAATAAGGACAGAGTTTCGTAGTTGGTTTAAAGTCAACCTAAATTTACCTGCTACTGAAAGGGGCAGCTCTTGCCTGCCTTGTGTGGACCTGACCCTGCCACATGTTCCTGCTGCTTCCCTGCTGCTGAGCCTTGCAGTCAGCCAGATCAGGGGCTGCTCTCAGTTAAATACTAGCCCTAAGAAGAAAAAAAGAAAAAAAAAAGGAAAAAAAAAAGAGAAAAAAAAAAGATTAATTAGTGCTAGCTTCAGGGCAAGAGTAGGAATGCACAGCTTTGGATGTGGCAAGGGAGAAATCTGTCAGTGCATGGCATGGGGGAAGGAAGAAACACCTTGTCTAGTTGAAGGGCACATTTAAATCATGGTGAACTGACTGAATCTGGAAAACCGATGATGCTTTTAGGAAAATTCCTGTAGATCATTTAAATTTATCAAAATGGTATTGATCATCACCTGCCAACTACCACCTTATTGTCAGTAATTTGGAACAGCTGTGATGGGTGATGCACACAGCAGGAGATCTCTGTGAGCTGCAATGACCCAGGCTGCACTCCTGTTGCTCCTGATTCCTCTCCCTCTGCTTTTTTAATGAAAACAGATGCAACCTTTGTTTTTCAGAGATCACTCGGTATTGTATCATTCTTTATGAGATTCCAGATCTTCAAACATTTTCAATTCTGATGTTACAAACTGACCGTTACAGCAGGTACACACAAAGACTGCAGTGAGAATTCGGCATGCAGAGTAATGCCAAAATTAGCTCCTCCCTTCAGGTGACAAAAGAGCAGCAGGATTATATAAGCTCTAAAAATGAAGGAATAAAATTAATACCGACAGCTAACATTTACTATATACAACTTGCATAAAAGCAATGAACAAAATACTGCGAGGCTGTTTTCCCAATGGTGACGTGTTCACCATTTTCACACACAAAATACTTTTGAAGTCAAATGACCATTGCAAATCTCCTTAGCTACATCCCGGATTATTATTTTTTTTCCCCAATTTGTCACACTTTTAAAAAATAAACTTTCTCTTTCACAGCCTAGAACTGGTAATTTTGATTCTCCAAGCAACCCCGCACGCTTCAGTGTAAATGAAAAGATACCCCCCACGCCTCAGGGAGTTGAGAGTTAGAACATCAGTGGAGGTTACAAGTCCACCTGAGGAATATAGTGTCCTCTTCCTAAACTCTTCCCTAGGGATCTGCTAACGGACACTGTCACATCTAGGTGAATCTCACCAAAGGGATGCTAGAGAGCTTATTTGATTTTCCTGGAAAAGGGCTGTGGAGTATATTTTTTGTTATAAGGTAGGCAAGTAATATCAGCAGAGTATATACAGCCAAAGGGCTGAATTCACCCCCAGCTCGATTTATTTTTATAGATTTATACTGAGGAGTGACCAAAACTCAGCAAAATCATTCCATTTCATCACCTTGATGCAAAGCTCATCAAAAAGCCTTTGGAATATCCAGACTACATGCTGGTCTTACAAAACAAATACACAGGAAAACCCAACGGAATGTTCTTTTCCTAAAGCTTACTTTATGCGGCCTTGCCAAAAAAAGACTTTTGTTAGTAAGTAAACAGCAAAATAAATAATAAAAAAAATAGATGTGTGGAACACAATCATTATCAAAAGCTGCTTATCTGTTTCCCTTTTGATCTGCCCGAAGTGGTATAGCAGCACTAAATCCAGAATGCTCCCTGTGTTCTGTTCTCTGCTAAATAAGTTTAAGATTAACATCAACAGGAATTTTAGCTTTTGTGTAAATAATTAGGGAAGGAACCGTCTGCCTTTGTACTATCCAGAAACACAAGCTTGATACTAATTTAGTAAATGGCTAACAAAATAGTAGTCTAAAAAGTGATTTTTATCCTATTGACATCCTCTCCTGGGGGTGAAACGCACTCTGTAGAGTGAGACAGGCTGGGCAAGAAGCAAACACCATCATATACTCCCCCCCAAAAAGCCTGACAGCAAATATAGCACTTAAACTAAAAAAAGAGATTACATTTGAAAAAGAGCAGTGCAAACAGCTTCATACAACAGTCATATGTGAGAGAGATGCCAAGCACCTGCAGAACAATCAGTAACAGGAACAAATTCACAAAAGTTTCTTTTTTAAGCTGGACTCAGTGTAAGTGGTACAATTTACTCAATCTTTTTTTTTTTTTCAAATTTTTTACTCGGAAAAATGATACATATGTTAATAGCCTGCTCTAGTTTGATGATCACTGCACGCTGCAACAGGCCCAATAATTACCTCCTTGTCATTAACATTAGTGGGAGTAGCCATCAAATCCAAAGGAATTTATTCCAAAGTGACATGACTTTAACTGAAAATGAAATTTAGTTTTGAGTAGAAGCAGGAATTCCTTCACATGCCTTTTTGAGAGCCTTTGCTATAGATTAAAAAAAAAACCAAAAACATTTCTGAGGACTAAGAACACCTTTTACAGGGGGGAACAAAAAAATAAAAGCCAACAAAAAAGCCCCCAAACCCATTTTCTTTCACCTAATACAAATCCAGTCTTGGAGGTTTTATTTTTAAACACAGGCAATAAATAATTTAAGCTTAAGTAAGACGCTATAAGAGAACTACCATTGTAAATTATTTCTGTGTTCTTAGAGTCATTGTTCTGAACTCTGATGGGTTGCTATCCAGGGCAAACAAAACCAGGCAAGCTCCATTCCAGCAGGGACCTAGTACTGTCAGAGGCCAGAGACAGAAGAAAGAAGGCTCGAGTGAAGGATTCTTAACCTGGAAATTCTTAACTGTGAAATCCTCAAGGTGGGGAACGCACCAACAACTCTCTCCTCCCTAGGTCTCTGTGATTCCTGGTATGGAAATGCCCGACCAGCACCACCACACGCAAACATCTGGACAATATTGCCAAGTATTTTAGGCAAGACACCCCTCTCTGCTGATGCAGTGCTGGGTCAACTCTGAAGTTCAAATACCCTGAACACTTTCAGCCGTGTGGGGGGAAAACGGTTGCTCCAGTCCCACCAGTTTGGAATGGTCATAGATAAATTTCCAAAATTTTTGAAGAAAACAAACAAAAAAGCCCAAACCCACCAACAATCATCATGGTGGGTTTTTTTTTTTTGGTCTGGGCCAAAGATTATGCCACCTAGTCATGTCTAATCTTCCCATTAGTCTTGTTGATGGTATCTTAGAGGGAAAGGGAAGGTGGGGAGTATGCAAGAGCTCCTATCTTCTATTCTAAATGCAAACACAAGTTTAATACATTAAAAAAAAAAAAGAAGGATACAGGGAGGTTTTCAGCAAACAGAAAACAAACCAATACAGAGTCAAAGCCGCAAATGGTCACTGGCTGCTCACCGTGTGGTGGGAAACCCACACATCGGAATTCCAGATTCCAGAGCTGTAGAAAACACTGTCTGAAAACGTGTGAAATGGTTTAATACGGCCCTAGGCTCTGCCAGCGATACCACACACACACATACAACTAAACACAGAACTTTCTAGTCTGTAAAGCTGCAATGAATGTGACAGTCCTACCGTGGAGAGTTGAACCCGCTGTCCACAGTAATGCTGCTGCTGTCCATGCTGTCCAGGCGGGCCGAGTGGGTGGCTCTCTGGTTGTTGCTGTTTTCCGTTTCCTTTGGGGTGAGAAGGGTAAGATTCTTCTCAAACTTTCGCTGCAGATCCCTCTCTTTTTCTCTCTCTAGGAGCCACTGCATCGTGCCGACGTCATCCCTGTTTTTTTCTTCCTCGGCGTTTTTATTGGTTCCTTCCTCCGAGTCGTCATCATCGGATACGTTGTAGTAGTCGAAGGAGGCCTCCTGGTTCCCCGTTGTCTCTTGCTGTCTCTGTGAAACGGGCATGACCTGTGTGACTGAGGTTACTATCGCTTGTTCAAGTTTCTCACATCTGACCGGCAACGTGTCAGAGGGGGTCTTTTGATGGGGCTTTAGCAGGGGGGTGCTAGACTTATGATAGCTATTCACAGATAGAGTGTTGTGCAGAGGTTTAAAGAGCGTATCCTTGCTAAATATTTCTTTCCTTTTATCGAGGCTGCTGGATTCAGCGCTATGGTGTTGAACCAGCCGCCCGTTCGCGATCACCTCTGGAGTTTGGCCAGAAACCGCCGAACCACCGCTCGGGCCCTTCGGGGACTCCTCTTTGTGCACCCCGGGCTCCCTCGCGATGTGTTGAGACTGTCTTTCTACGGGAGTCATTTTTTTGAGCCCATCCGTCCCTGTCAGCGTGTCGTGATCCTCTTTATTCTTTCCCAGAGGTGAGGGGGCAGTGAGCACGGTCTCACTGGACGTGTTGCACTGGAAATAGTCGTCGACGGCAGATTTTGTCGTGCAGGAGTTGAGCTCGCTGTACGATGGCAAGTTCTCTGTAGGCTTGCTTTGGTCCAACAGGCTACAGGAACTGGGGGTTTCTACACTGCCACTAGCTATTTCGGGGATGCAAGTCTCTTTGTAGCCGGCAGATGAAATCAGAGCCCTTTGATGACTGAGCGACTGAGATGGCCTTAAGGTACTATCGTCAATGTACGTTTGGCTAGTTGTTTGGTCATCCGGGCTACAGCCTTCACCTATGTCTTCAGGTGTGCTTAAAGTAGCCGAGCCCAGAGGTCCCTTGGAGTTATCCATGGACCTAGACCTTTCTTTAGCCTTACTGGACCGCTCATTCCTCGACCTCCTGTCCTGCGTATGGCTGTGGCTCCGATGGACCTTGGAGTGGGAGCTTCCCCTGGAAGGTTCAGGGAAAGGCATTTCAGTTCTTCTCTTGGCCAGCTCACCAGACACATCCCACTCTGGTGTCATGGGAAAGTGAGATTCAATCATGTTAGGATTGCTGTGCATTATAAAATTATCTCCCTTGTGTTCTATTATAAAACAGCCTTCCCGTGGGGATCGAGTCAAGGGATCATAGAACTCATACTCCCTTTCAGCAGGAATATCCAAATGAGAGCCATCTGATGGGTCTCCTTTGGACACCCGAGTCTTGCTGTGTGACCTCGATTTCCCATGAGACTTCCTGTGATTCCTGCTCTTTTTACTTCGCCCGCTGTGGTGAGCTGAAGATCCTGCTTTGCTTCGCTGAGCTTTTTCTTCTTCAAGTTTCTTCATTAGTGCAGTGTGCCTCATGACGTTTTCCACAGTCAAGTCTGGGTTAATGCGCCTGATAATCTCCATTTCTACCTCTCTGGGTATAGTGGTGGGGGTGTCCTCGTCCCTTAGCGGCCACTCCTCTGGAGGAAACTGGGCAGAGAAATTTGCCAACTGTTTTGTCTTGTCCTTCTTAAAACTTAATCGGAATAATTTGAGGCCGAATTTCTTAGACTGCTTTTCTACATCCTTAGGCTTTGTGAGCGTCTCTGCTTTGTAAGAAAAATTGACAGTACTTTTACTTTTCTCAGTAGGCGGGACCTGACATAACGAAGGAGGACAGTATGAGTCTTTACAGTCTTTTGCTGATTTCCTCTGTAAGGTAGAGGCATGCATGCTGTGCATGTCTTCTCTGCAACAGTGGCAGGAGTCGCAGTGGTTTTTGGGTAGTGTTCGGTCCCTGACGCAGCCCGAGGTGGAGGGAGTTATAGTTCCTTGTTGAGGAGAGGTACATTGAGACCTGTCAGGTATCCTCTCATCCAAATGGTACCATTTACTGTTAGTTCTTATGAGAGATGGTGTTATAAAGTAAGTCTGCGGGGTCACAATGAAATAACCATCCGGAGTCGGGTATATTTTCCTCTCCCGTACAAGCATATTCAAGGTATGCCGAAGGATTTCTGGACTGGGTGTTGGAACTCCTAGAAATGACAGTAAACACGTATCAGGGAGTGCATAAAATCATGCAGGACTCTCCGGCTCCCCCCTCCCCAACAAAAAAGCTGTTTTCTCCAATGTGCAAGCTTGGAATATGCTGAACAAACAACTCCAGCAAAGCACTTTGCTAGGCGTTCTCTTCTCTGTTTGTTTTTCCACTTATCTCCTACACTTCAGACATATCAATTATTAATTAAAGAGAAAGGAGGCCATTAATGGAGTGTTAAAAACAAAAAAAAAAAAAAAAAAAAGAGAGACCTCCTAGTTACTTCCATTGTGCAGGTGACCTTAAGCTATGAGATGGAATCACTGGAAATCAAAGGCTGTCAGGGGAAACACTTCACTTTGATTCTTCTCCCAACTAAATATTTATATCTCAACTCACCAGAACTATTTATTATAATGCCCACGTATAAATGTCACATATAAAACAGTGGTTATTTGTTCCTTTGGATGCCTAAGTTGTTCTTCCACAAAAGAATACTACACAGAAAAAAAATTAAAAAATAAAAAAAAAAAAAACAACAAAACTTTCTCCCACAGAAGCCCTTTATCACAAACTTGATTAAACTCACTTCCTCTACCATTAAAACATGTTTCAACTACATCAGCTGCTCCAAAAAATTCACTCCTTGAATGATAGAGTTCATCTTACCCAGACTTTTCCACTGTGCTGGAAGTTAAGAGATTTAGCTCCTAAAAATTTGCTTCTAAGAGTTTCCTGCCTTCTGTGTAAGATGTGATGGGCACTCCCTAAGTGCACATATCACATACCGAGAGGGGGACAAGCATGACAACCCTGCATCAATGCCACGTGGCAGACCTGGCATTGTGAGCCTGGTCATTCTCACCACCAGTACTCCTGCTGGGTTCAGTGGTGCAGAACCAAGCCTTCAATACTTTATTAGATAAAATACCAAGCGAGCAGGCTGTGCAGAGGAATAAATTCCATCTAGAGCTAAGGAAACAAGAGGTTTAGTTCACAAGCTAGTTTTAAAAAAAAAAATCTTTATGCTCAGTAAGAAATAAAAATCTTTCCAAAAAATTTCACTGTAAAAAGCTATCTTCAATCAACATTCTGTGGACCTAAAAAGCATTTTCATTTTAACTTAATGCTGGGTACTGACCTGGTTTACAGTTTCAGAACTACAAACATTTTTTTCAAAAGTTTGGATGGTCCCTTTTAAACTAAAAAAGTTAGTATTATTTGCTCAGGGTCTTAGTTTTCTTTTCAACAAAACTAATCTAGGAAAAAAAAAAACTGAGTCACAGAGTAACTCCAACCCTTAGGTTGGAAGGTACCTCACGAAGTCATCTGATCAACGCCCCTGCTCATAGCAAGGACAACTTTGTTAGGTTGGTCAGGGCCTTGTCAAGTCAAACTCTGGCTATCTTCAAGAACGGAAACTCCATGGAATTACGCATGCAAAAACATTTCACCAAAGCGTATGCTTTTCACCTTTTCACAAAAATACTTAATGGAAAGATCTCAAACAGGTACACCTGTCACAAACACAGTATCGTCAGTAGCACACAGTGTCTGGTCACCGACTCTTCTCCCACGTGTGAAAGGCTGGAGCCTGCAAGCTCACTGACCTCCTTGTGTTAGCAAACATGAGGATGGCAACAAGGGCTCTGGCACTGTGACCAACAGCCCATCAGAAAAATTAGCGACAAGAAATAGAGATGTTGTACTAATGCCTTAACTCACCCTCTTCCTTGCTACTGGGTTGCAGGCAACATAGTAAGTATTCCTATGTCTGGCTTTGAGTGTTGTTTGAATTTAGAGACATGACCACACTGCTCACATCCAGTAATATCTGTAACTAAAAATCTTACAATGGAAACAGCAAAGTGTTAGGAATAACATGGACACACGAGGGAAAGCAATTACAACAGAGAAGGTGCCAGAGAAGAACAGGGGGGCACTCAATATATTTCATGCACAGTCCACAGAGCTGAAAGTTTGGGGCCAATACAGACACAGGGAGAAAAAGAGGTAAAGAAAGGATATAATTTGAGAGAATAAACGAGGCTGGAAATTTGAAAGAATACACAAATGAAATGGAGAATCAAGAATGTGCATTTTCTCCTCTTTTCAGGTGGGTGTCTACAATTTCTGTGATAATCTTAGAGAGAGTCAGAAAGACCCCCCAGAATTTCTGGGTGAGCAAACATGCCAGAAATAATAGCAACAGCTGGGAAAACCGAAAATCCAGAGAGCTGGGGGAAAAAAGGACTACCCGTCCTCGTACATTAAGCCTTGCATCACCACAAGAAGTGGATGACCTTGAAATCAAGCTCACGTGCTTCTCCATCCTGTGCTGGAAATGCACTGCAGGGTCCCACCCCGGTCCAACTGAGACACACTTGCTGTGCAGCAGCCAATCCCTCTTCCTGCCTCTGCACAAACAACCTGACCAATACATTGCATTTTCCAGGAGCTGACACGTTATATACCTCAACACATACCTACCTTTGTCTGCGAGAACTTGCTCCTTTCATCCTTATTTTACTTAAAGACTTTTTTTTAACATACTGTTTCAGAAACATCGGAATAAAAATAAAAGAGAGGAAAACATTCTCCTGGGAGTTTACAGAAAAGTTTGGGAAAGAGACTGAAATGGACCTTTTGATGCTTTACACTAACTCAGGCAAAAGTGCACTGCAAATACATGGTAAAAAAAAATAAAAACTGCGTTTTTCCCCCAGTAAACCATAATGAGTACAACGTGTTGGGTAAATGAGTCTCTAAACTCTGGATGTGCAGCAGTTACATTAATTGACTAAGTCCTGCAAATACAGACCGTGCAGATAAACACCAAGAAAAAAATATAAAGTAGGGTACCTGAGCGGTCCAAAATGCTGAAAAGTTAATGGTGTCAGCGACTATCACTGTTGTCACTCCCAGCACATCCCTGTGGTTCCCTAAGCCAGCAGTGACAATGGCAGATGCAGATCTTTGGAGCTCGGCATTGCCAGCTAACGCCAGCTACGGGTTTTGTTCAGATCCTTTTCAGGTACTTAATAAAGCAGAAAGAAGCCCAAACTCCAATTAGGCCTTCCCGCACGGTGGACGGGAGCAATGACAATACTCTGGCTCCCACTGTTGTTATTTTAAACACAGATTTCCTGGCTTTCTCAGGACTTTTCTCTTTATAGTGACCTGGCCACATCATGGGGATATGTAACCTACACTCCCCTAATCAGAAGTCTCCTTATGGTCTCCCTTCCTCCATTAAATTGGAAGAAGAGGAAAAAAACCCCAGTAGTTTAGAGATTCTAGCATATAAAATATTGCATGACAGCAGCAGTGTTATTTAAGATTATGTAGTGGTTTAATAATTCAAAAGCAGAAACTGTCTGGACACTGAATCATCAGACATGTACATTTTCTGCATCTCAAGAGAGTCTACACTATGCCATCCACCGAGCTTCCAGACGGAAGATTATGTCTTGTTTGCTGCTCACAAAGAACACTGACCTAGAGTGAACTCAGTTAATGTAAGACACTTATTTTAAGTGCTACATATACATTTCACATATTTAAAGAGTGAACAGTTATGAAGGTGCATGTCAGAGAAATTTGCCAGCTTTCAGAAAACTGTTGGCTTGGAAAGCAACCTAGTCCAATACAAACAAGTATTTTCTACACTGAAATTCCGAACACCTTAAATTGATTTTAGTAAGTACATGGACAAAATTGGGGAAGAAAAAAAAAAAAAAGAAAAAAAAATCATTACTGAAGCCAGCATAGACTAAGGCTTGATGTTTTCTTCAGATAAGAGGGTCTGATTGCCAAACACAGGAACAGAGGTTACATTCTTAACTCCTTATACTGGATTTCAAAGACTTACATGTAATGTATGGGGTTTAAACCATGGTCAATAAATTATAAAATAGAGCTGTACAAACATCTCATTGTTTAATTCTAAGTTAGAATAATGGGAGCACGTGCAGCAGGAGCCCTCTCGCTTTTTTCAAAACCTGACAAATAACAAAAGCCACAAATAAGACGTGCATTATCATTACAAACTTTTTCAATAAAATAAATTCATGAAAAATACATCTGAAGTAGTATTTAAATGGTGTTAAATCTGCTAAAATGATTTTCTCCTGAGCTGATGCTAAGGCTTAACAAGGGATAAAAGAAATACTCTGATTGGCTCATGAAATACTAGTTAAGGATGTGGAGTGGTTGCTATGTGATGTTATAAATAATTAGCATACCTTATTTCAGATAGAGCCATGGCCCAGATTTATGCCTGCACAATGGCTCAGCAAACTAGAGGGCTAGACTGCAAGCCTAAGATCCCACACTGGGGAAAGAGGTTTATTATTCTCAGGCAGTTTGAGAATAGCATCTGGGGTCTTAGGAAATTTATACACTCCGTGAAACGCAGTGAAGCATCTGTTCATTAAAACACAAACAACACGGGGCAGACAAGTGCTGCTACAGGGTGAGATACAGAGAGGCTATGCGACCGTGACAGATACAGCTACACTGCTGATGCTCTCCTCTCTCTCAGAGCATCAGCACCTCATTAGGAAAAATAAACTATCAGAAAACGGGAGGAAATCAGATATTTGAAAATAGCCACAGTGAACACAAGGGCTCAAAAAGCTGTGGCTGATTCATGAGAATTTGGGTAGACGAGTGAAAAATATCACTCAGCACAAGATGAGGTTCTGTTTATTGGAAAGGACAAAATTTTTGGATAATCCTCATACACTGACAGGACATGTATGTTTGCTATGTTAAACACGTCATGGCTGGGAGAGAAACACACTTCTCTAGAGAGGGGAAAAAAGGGACAACAAAGGGGGGATTATTTTTTTTTCCCAAATAATTTTTTTCATGTTTTGGGAAGCGAGATAGGAAAAACAAGGCCCTCCTTTTTTTTAAATCTCAGACTTGAGAAATGCACATGTTCATGGCTAGTGGAAAAAGCAGTAAGAGACTGTGTGCTAACTTGCCTCGGGCTTCTTTCCGAGAAGAGTCTACAAAATAATCCAGCCTGTTGAATTATTTTTGATGTATGGTCCTGTCTAGCAAGAACAGCACAATACACAAGTCAACTGATAATCATGCTCCCAGGAAACCCAAGGAATGCCACCAATAAATTATCATTTCCACCATGCAATAATGGTTATATACCATACATATGGTATATAAAAACATTGATGGAATCATTGGAAAAATACACGCAATCTACAGAACTCTTCTAGTACATAGCTATATAGGAAACATAGCTTGGGAAAAAAAAAAATCATCAAAATGAATTAAACCGGAATTATAATTGTGAACTTTGCCTTCTTTGCATTCTATCCCTTAGAACTTTTACCACTATTCGCAAAATCAGCCAAGCATACTGAAAAAAACCTCTGATAAACAAAACCACAAATTGGGACAGAAAGCCAGTATTTACAAAATACACTTGCAGTAATTTTTTCCAAAGAGCAATTATTAAATGTCAGACAGAATTGTTTATTTCAAACATAGCTCTCGATCCAGAATCATATTTTAAAATCTGAGAACTTAGTACCAGTTATAGCAAAAGCCATGTAACTTTCAAGGCTTTAAGTAACTCTTGCTCTGAAAGGTAAGGAAAAGAATTCAAGACATCAAAACATGACGATGGTTATGCATCAGTAGTTTTCTTACTGAAGCATTTTTAATTAGCAGACTTCTACAGCTGTAAAAGAGGTACAATAGAGAAGTTTCTCAACCGGTTTAGAGAACTGTAAACCAAGGCACAGAACAGTTAAACATCTTGCCCAGGATCATACAAAGCACAAGCAAAAAAAAAAAAAGCTCTCTTGTGCCATAAACCTCTGCCTGATGCTTTTGCACCACACTTTTAGATGTCTCTACCAGATGCATTTTGCATGATTTACCAACTCCAGAAACAGACTGTCAGTAGGGAAGCAGCATATTCATGAGTACTTTCTTAACACAGGTTTCCTTTTTTTCATGTTACAGTCCAAGATATTTTCATTTCACCATTTGATAAATATCATCAAACGCTGACAAGAATATCTTCTGAACACCAGCATTTATGAACGCAGCAAGTGGCTCCCCGAACCTTCAGTCATGCAGAGTGTTGTTGCATTAAAAAAATGAAACCCCAAAACAAACCAACCCCAAAAGCCACACAAAAATATATTTAAAGATTTTCATCTGTGCCCAAGAAGGCTCTGAAAACCAGGCTGACAAACTCTTTTCAGTTTAAATATAACCTTTCCCTGAAGCAGGCACATCATCGTCATCGGTCTACTACTTGTATCAGGTCACACCAATTTTGAGAGCCTGTCCTAGGTGGAGGAAGACATGCAGTTTGTAGGAAACCTGCTCTTTAAGAGAGAATGCTCTACACAGAGATCTCCATGAGATTATCTCCAGGGAGACTGGACAATGACATTTGAACTGGTTGAATTGTGTCAGCAGAGCTCTTCTGAGAGCTTACAACTGGCTTGAAAGGCACAAAGTGGAATAAGTCAGCTCTGGCTATGACACGTGCTTTGTTCTCCACAACGACAAAAGAAGTCCTGAGCTCTTCTGACTATGATGATAAAGAAGGTTATTTTGTAAGCAAAATCATAAACAAGCTTATTCTGATACCAGTCTGAAAAAAGAAACATGCAATAGTTTGCTGTTCAGTACCTCAAGTAATTTTTAATATTTACCTAAAGTCAGGAATTAATCCTGCAAAATGCATCTCGCATGAATGGCCATGTCAAAGAGAACTTGATTCTCTGTATGTTTAAGAATAAAGGAAAGGTTGTAAGACTAGAACCCTAAAGAAGCCTCCTTTTACTTTTGGCTAGCGGCTCAGGTTTAATCAAGAATTCCACCCAGAAGAGTGAAGAAAAACAGACTACCAAACACCAGAACTCCCTCTTTTAGGGAGGCCAAAAAATAAGCAACCATTTGGGCAGGGATTAGAGATTCTTTAACCACCCTTTTACAGGCATGAGCTCATCTGACCAATGATTTATTAATGTCCAGTTACCTGGGAAGCAGGTCGTTAGGTGCTCCATTAGTGCTTCTTGTGTGACTTGTTTTCGGGCAGAGTTCATTGCTGAGATGGCCAGGCAAAGGATTTCCCCAAGTGGAATAAACTGTGACTGACTGATGGGAGACATGCTGATGGGTGATACATCACCTGTAAAAAAGACAACAGATGTGCAATGAAGCGTTTTGTTTCAAAATCTGCTCGTGGAACAAGGATGCAGAGATACAATCGGAGAAGATGCGCACAGCTCTGCAGTCTTTGTACTGAGCTGGGGATAAAAACCTCTTACAACAGGAGAACCATCCAACGGCTTGTTTAAAAATTCAGACACAGTGAACCTTGGAAAATGGGAGACACACACTATGGAGACAGAGCTTCTCAAAGGACGCAGTAGGCAGATTCAGAAAAATGCCTACAAATTAGCACTTATGGTTGCAAAACCTTATGCTGGAATACCCTACTAGGTAACCACACAAACAAAATAGTTGTATTCATTTCTCTGGACATAAAAGGGGAGATTTCACTCCCCTTTCAAAGGCTACAGTATGGATCTCCCACCATTTACACTTGACAGAATATTTTTTCTTAATAGTAACAAAGATCAGCAGAAAAACCCATTACTAAGTTAATGAATAACATTTTCACTCAGCTGATAAAGAGCAGCATACTCTTTAGAGGCCTTAAGATTGATACTCTGAATAAATCTCTCCTGGATCTGTATGTCAAATGTCTTTGTATGGACTATGTATTTTCTAGAAGAGAAGTTTTAAGTTCCAGGACAGCCTGGAATTAACTTTGTTGTAACTTTCTCATGTTATCTATAAAATTCATTAACCCATACTTAAAAAAAATAATTGAAAAATCTTCAAAATGAAATCTATAAGAGAAATTACAATTTGATAATACTAAAATGACTACACATAGATGCGTGCATTTTAACGTACTTTATATAAATACAGAAATGCTTTTAGATTCTGTTCCGCACCTCCTCTTGAAGTGGTAACAGTTCCCCAGTGATCTCAGAGAGGGAAGCAGCAGGCTAAAAGATTTCCTTTGCCGGTGGTAAAGCAATAACAAAGAGTAACAGATAAAACAAGAGGTGCTTGACTCCGAATCCTTTTCCGGTCACAGGTCAGTCAATAGCCAGGGATTAAGTTTTACCTAAACAGCTTTGAGATCTCAAGAAAATCACCCTATTTCTGCTGGCACAGAGCAACACACTGTGACCAAATCAGGAATCAAATTACTGGAAATTAATTAAAAAATAAAATTTTCTCCACCGTTCGGAGGATCTCATATTTGCCCTATTAATTTGATATTCCTACTACGTCTACTAAACAGGAACAGCAATTTCTAAAACTGATTATCAAATTGCATTTAATCTCGCATTATACTCAGCACTTTGAAAAAAAAAAGAAAACAGAATTGGTGGGAGTAGCAAATTGCGTAACTGCTTCAGTGAGACTCATGAGCAATATTTTTCAATACACCAGCTGCACAGTCTGTTGTACAACAGCAATACACATTATTCAAGACACAACAATGATTTAAAATAGACATTTGTGCTATGCTGTCTCCTGATTGCTCCTGCTTAATCACACCTGACCAGATCAATGCCACAATCCCAACACAGCAGCATTCCAAATCCAGTTTCAACACAGTGCACCCCGAGATCCTTCTCATTCTTATCTGACCACTGAATGATGACCTGAAAATATAACCTTTTCAGGGCATTTTTTTATTCATATATACCTGAAAAGTTCCTGCCACATGTGCTTTACAGACAATGGCAATCAAGAAGATCGTAGGCAGCTTACAGGGAGATATGCTTTCACATGACTCGGGAGCAAGCACCACTTGTCCCCTCACCATTTGAGAATGGAAAGAGAACATCACATTTATTATATTACTATTTAATAGTAATTATGCCTGCTGTCAGCTTAAACTTGTTCATAGATTAATCTTTGTAACCAGCCAGACACACAAGTCTACCAACTTTGATCAACGGTCACTGTGCCCTTTGTGTAGGGGGATCAGTTTCTTTAATGATTAGTTTCATGTCTAAAAAGCACCAGAATGATGACAAGAATTATGCAGATTTAGCTAAGCAATTTAAGAAATTACTGTCCTTCACAGAGAGATTATCTGCGTGGTGGGTGTCCTTGTGAGCACCACTAGGTTCAGTTCAGTGCAATGTCAAACAGACTGGCAAATATTACCCTCGGTTGAAGTTTAATCAGGTTCACTGGGCACTGAAATGGTCTCCCTGGGTAGCTGTAAGGGCATCCAGGTGAAGGGCAGTAACTTCCTGAGTTGTTTTATCCTGTTTTTCCCTGAAGTTGCAAAGGGACTCAAGGAGGGTTACACGTGAAGCCTAGCAAGAGCTGCTAATTCACGCGGGTTTGCTCTGCACCTTCCCGGCTGCTCCCAGAGGGATGCTCGGACATGAACTCAAACCAGTTGCTCTGGGAGGAGCCCACTCACTCCCCTGACCGCCAGGAGCCCGCAGAGATCCACCTCCGGGATCACTCCCAGTCAGGCCTTCTTAACTTAAAACGGGGTAAGTACAAGTTAAGGAATAATAGAGTTTATCTGGATTTTAGTAACCTTGCACTTTGCACCATCTTCCCTCCAGCACGGAATCGCTTTTCTAGGTTAGTGTGCAGAAACTCTCCATCTGCACGTTTGACCACTGCCAGCTAGGATCTTGTCACCAGGAACAAGCCAAGAGTTTGCACTGAAATACCACCTATACTTCACATAACTCATCAATATAAAACATACATTCAGTATTAGTATCTTATCATTAAGGAAATCTCTAGCAAAGCATGTTATAGTCAGTATGCCATGGTAACATACATCCTGCACGCAAATATTTGGGAGCTTAATACCCATTTAATTTAAATATAAAAAAGACTACAATTGCCCATAAAATCATAATTTAAATAACTTTAAATGCAATAGAAATGGCCAACAAATACTGGTTTACGTGAGAACTGTTCTGTTTTGTAAGGGACTATCACCAGTTAAGCTTTATTCTTTTCCACTGAGTGCTTTTCAAGATTCTCCATCATGACATGGGAACTCGTTTCACCTCAGTTGTGCCACAATGACTTCTGTAGCTTGTTGTCCATAACCATCTGCTGGAGATAACTTTAAAAAGGCTAGCACGCCTCCGTGAAACTTTCAGTAGGCCTAGTGACAGAAAGCCAAATCCCCCCAATTTAGGGAGGCTCTAATTTACCAAGTTTTGTCTTAACTATCCCGTGGCTCTGGGAAATTACAAGCACTCTGTGGTTATAGTTAAACAAACAAACTTCTTTGATGCACAACAACAGAAAAGATCTTGTGTTTATGATTTAATATATTAACATCAATTACGCACATAAATACTGTTTAGCCTGTCAAACAGAAGGTTTACTGCAACTTCTTTAGAAAAGATCTGTTTGAAAAAAATATCAAATATGCTTTTCCTGATTTTTTTTTGGAAGACCACATCACTTGAGTAAAACATCCAGCATATGGCTCCTGTTAGCTCTGACTGATGCTTGTCTCAAGCAGCTTTCTTTTGAAATCAAATTACCATCCTTGACTTTCATACGTTTGTGTTTCTAATTAAATGAAAACTGGAGCTCAGAAAGCAGTTTTCACCAGCTGACTGCATGTTTATATAGTTTTAGCTCTGTTTCCACAGTGTCTTTCCAAACTTTTCTCTAAAGAATTAAAGACGAAAGTTTTCTAGACTTTATAAGTGGCACTTAATTTTCAAAAATGTGTAAATACATAACAAACAATGAATGTGATCTGCCCTCATGTATGCCTTGGGGCGCTACCTCGTGGGAAAAAAAGAATTATTGTTCCTTAGAACAAAAAATTATGTAGCACATAAAATAAACACTTAGCTCTTACATAGCACATTTCTTCAGTGGATTTCAAACCATTCTGAGAAACTGGGTAACCCATAACTATCGTTAACATACCAGATGAGAAAGGGATGGTCTACAACAAAGCTGGGAATGTAAATTGACACATCCTGAACCCACAGCAGCGCGACCCCTTCCTAGTGCCTCTGTCCTCTGAAAGTCTGGGTACCACCACCTTGGGAGAAAATGAGGTAGACTATATTCTGCACCATGTAACAGCAATTAAATGATCAACTACATACCGACGGCAGAATTTTTATTAGTGATTCTGCTGCTGGAAAGAAGTGACCTGGAAGTCAAACTCCCTGTCTCGTGAAGTCTGCATGAAGATTGTTTGAAAAAATCACCTCTTGACTTATAAATGAAACCAATTCAGTACAGCCATTGTGAAGGAAAATTAAGGAAATTACAGTGCAAAGCTACCCTTTACTATAATTTATACACACCGTTTCCCTTCAATGGGGAAGGGACCGTCT
The DNA here is from genome assembly GCA_033628505.1 of Tringa tobata. NCBI lineage: Eukaryota > Metazoa > Chordata > Aves > Charadriiformes > Scolopacidae > Tringa > Tringa tobata. The sequence continues at coordinate 80,181 of JAHREE010000217.1, forward strand.
GATTACACTCTGCATCCTGTGAAATATAGGAAGCCAAAGCCCAGCTTCTCTTCTTCATCCAGCCTCTCAACACCTTTTTAATCTTTTGTTTCCTATGGACGAAGAAAAACTTTAAAAAGGATTTTTAGCCTGGTTTCCACAGGAAATGAGGCTTGCACAATCACAGTCTGTGTGACTGCATGTGCCATAGATGTCGAGCTTCGCTAGACAACAGAGAATCTACCAGTGTTTGCTATATGTTCCATCTGGAGAGAGGTTCAGGCACAGCCACCTCCTGTTACACAGGAGAATCCACTCAAAAAACACTTGTCAAGAGAAATCTGATGTCACTACTTTCGCTACTTACAGAACCACGTTATTGATCAGAAAAAAACCAACCTAGTAACTTCATGGCATCTCATGGTTAAAGTCGTGGTTGCAACAGCAATCCCCCTACAAAAAAATTCATGCCAACAGCCTGTTCTGGTCAATACTCCCCTATGATTTCACTCTGGGAAAAACTACAGAAAGGTCCTTTACAAACAAAAGGCAGCTAACAAAACCAAACCTACTGTTAATGGCCAAAAAGACGGCTCTTCATATTATCACTTTTTTTCAAGGAGATTGTAAGTGAAAAGCCTTTTCCAGAAAAAGCACATTTTCAGATTTACTTAAAGAAGGGACAGATGATGAAGAACTTACGTGTTCAGCCTGGGTTGCACATTATCCCCTTCCCCCCAAAACCCCAACGTGATTGAATCACTAATTATAAAATACTTACATAGATCTAGCAAACAAAATCTTTCTTATGTGAACTCACAACAATAATATGTAATTGCCATTTTAAACCAGAAAACATTTCCATCTGATTAAACAACGGGAGAGAACAGGAAGAATATGCAGATTTCTGTCATATTATCCAGATTACACTGAAATACCTTGGATCTGCACTAGCACAATAACACAGAAAAGAACACATTTTACTGGCAAAATCTGAAATAAAGAAAATTAGAAGGTGTGTTGGTTGCACTGTTTTCAGCCATAGCTAAATCCTCCCTTTAAACCACATTTCCTGGAGTACTTTACTAACAAAGCCGCAGGTTGTGTTTACTAGACAGTTACACATATCAGATCACTGATAACAATAAGAAAAAAAAAATACATTAAAGATTTGTCCATTTAAGGGCAGCTTAAACAAAGGTTTGACAAATGCAGTAACACACATTTGCTAACCAGCAAGCTCCTTCTGCACCTCCAAAATCACACACACCAAAACATACCTTCCCTTGCAGACACAAGTCACGAACACTTCAAGAACGTGACCCGGGAATGTGACCGCTCCGATTCTAACCCGCCTGAAGAAAAGACAGCAACCTTTAATAACGACCAACCATAGGACAAACATCTGCCTCCGAATGAAGTTCTAGTCCCTTGCCAGTTACTAACTTCAACACGTAAACTGACCTTTTTAATCGTTCGGAGCCAGCTAAAAGCACGATCTCCAGGTTCACCGCCTGCCACTAACTCTCAGGAACAGGTGCTAAATTGCCCACAGCCAGCAAACTTGTCTTACATGCATTAATCCCGGGCATTTCCTGTGATTTAAATTTCCTTTTCTTTATTCATGTCCTGTGGCCAGCTGCCTCCTGGTCCAAAGTGATATATCCCAGCACATGTTACAACTAGGATCATAAAAAGTTTCTGCTGGAGCATGGAACTTTCCCAGAGGATTCAGTCGAGGAGATTTTGATGGTGTTGCTTATCCTGGGAAGGAGGGTGGGATTGTTTTTTTGGGTTTTTTTTAATATATTGTGTGCTTTAGAATGTGTTTCCTCAAACAATATTTTTCAAATGCATCTTTTAATAAGTGTCTGTGTCTATATTCCTGGCACACAATATGTTAAAAAAAGGGGGACTTACCCAAACCCCTACGATCTGGTTCCATGCTCCAGTACAGTATCCAGAGTAGCTGTGCTGTAACAACAACGTGCATACTGGGGCTTTATATCACTGTGGAAGCTGGCTGGCTGCAGCATGGGTCAGTGCCACAGGACCTGAAAGAAGAAAAACAAAGCATGCTTTTAGGCAGTAATATGCTGAACACCCACCTCTTGAAGCAGGAAATTTTTAAAAATGCAGTATCTATGCAGGTCCACTGAAAGGAATGCTCTCTCACACAATTCTCACAGAAGTACAAGAAATAAATGGTTAAGAAATGACAGGGGAGGTGGAGGCAGAGAATCTAAAGGGGACTACAAATATAACTCCCACACAGTGTTTTGAAAACATCTCTCTCCTTTTTGCCCTAATTCCATGGACCGGAACGGCTGGAATCACATTCTGACACCACCCCCTGTTCCGAAGGCACTCACAGTCTTCGCAAAGCACCTCTCCACTGCAGTGCCTCAGGATTCTGCAGTGTCACTCCTCTTCTCCCTGGCTCTCTCTGCAAAGTGAAGTCATAGGAATGGATCAGCCAACCTGACTTCTCACTACCCTGCCCAGAATCCTTTGTGAGCTGAAATGAGTCATCGCTCTGGAAAAAAAAAAAATAAATAAAAAAATAATCCACGGCGCAACGTTCCAGGTTTTCTCCCTACGTCTGAGCTGGCTTCTTTGTCTTTGAAACCAAGTGCCTCTGCTTCTGGAACGGTGCCCAGCTGCGTTGTACAGGATAACAAGCCAGCCTCCTCCTTAAGTGGACAAGAAAGCTATTTACATGCATTAGCAAAGACAAGTTAAAGCTTTAACCCTCTAGTCAAGACAAAAAATTTATCCCTAATGTATCTGCCTGACGTAATACACAACCCGCCACTACACAAGCCCACAAATGCACACATATACCTGCGCGCACACACACACTTACACAGAGCAATATCTTCTTAAATTATTCACTATTTAGCATGGCACTTACCAGTATTTACTCTATTGATTAAAAAAGAAAGCTTTACTCTCCTTTGTCAGTCCCGAAGAATGCTGCAGACCTGCACGTAACAAACAGCTCTGCTGCACCCTGGATCAAAGTTGTGCTGCCGCAAACTGTTTATCAAAAAATTAGAAGCAGTGAACAAGTTCCTGCAAGCTCATTTTTCATCATCCCAGTCACCATTTGGGCTCAAAACAAAGTGAGCCGTGAAACCTTGCCAGACACAAAAATGTCAAACTGCTCCAAGTGCCCAGAGCCAGGGGAGCCGCTTCGGCTTCTGCCGCTGCTGACAAAGAAGGTAACTCTCCAAACGAGGTCACTGTGTCAGGATCTCACTCCCAGTGCTTGGTCTTCCTTTCCTTGGTGAGGAAACACTAAGCTAAAGCATCAGGAAAGCACACTGAAAAGAGGTGTGTTTTCCCCCAAACACATGAAAAAGAAGAGGTAGGAACAGCGTGTGATGAGAGACTCACTGCTGTTATAGAGAAACATTTTTAGTTGTTTGGGGATTCCCTTTTAAGAGAAGGAAACATTTAAAATCGCTTTTGCTGCAAAAGAGCTATTTCTAGTCGTGATCTAGTCATCAAAATGAGAAGATCGATATGCGGAAATGGAGGGGCAAACAAAAACAGGAGTGGTGCCACCAGGCACTTCCTTAAAGGTTCCTGTATCTTAAGCACTCTGAAATGGTTTGAAGCATAGTAGGCACATAATCCATAAAATCCTGAAACACAGCACTTCAGGGCTCACCTGTGCTGTGCTGGAACAGGCAGTTCTCTTAGGTTCTCCCCTAAATGAACACCAGCAGGTGTTCAGGACTGAATTAAATACAAAGGTGACCACCTCTTATGCTGCAAGCCCTGACCTGACAACTACCCTGGCAGTGAAAGAGTCAAAGCCAACCTAACATAGCTCTACCTGTTTCAAGAGGACAGGTAAATAGCTGGGTTTCACAACACACATCACTTCTGTTTACAGGTCTATGGTGACTGTTATGCAGCAAAGTCACATTATAAATAGTCTCATTAAAACGCCTAAAGTAAGCTGGGTGCTTTGCTACACCTGCAGTTACACAGTAGCCAAGATCTCAACATTAAAAGCTGGGGTTTTGCTATACACACAGTCATCAATTTCTGTGTTCCCTGAAAGGCCTCATTCCAGGAAATCTTCCTTCAACTTTACAGGAGTTTTGCCTTCCCTGGGGCTGCAGGATCAGCCGCAAAGCCTCTAATGAATCCAACTTGGCATTCATGATGTTTGGGTCCCCCAGGATCATCCTGCGGAAATTCTGGTTGTTTGTCTGCTAAGCCCACACCCACTTTACAGCAACGAAACTCATTCCAAGCAGAAAAAAAAGTCCGTGGGCTTAAAAGTGAATTACAACAGGCACCTACCAAAAGGAAAAAAAAAAAAAAAAAAAAAAAGAGAGCTGCAATCTGCTTTTCCTTTGCACCAGACAACATTCCTGCAAAGCTTAATAGCTGGGCTTGTATGTGCTTTCACACACATGCACAAGTTCTTGCAGCAGTTGCCACGCTATCACCAGAGTTAAAATACTGGCAGAAGAAACATAAAGGTAATAACCACAACCCGAATACCCTTTCTAACAAACTTCTCTAGCACCTGAACCCAAGTTACATACTGGGGACCGGCTTCACTTCACTGAGCAGACTAACACAACTGCACTCTTTGAGTGACACAATTCTTCTTGCACGTGTGACGCCTTAGAGACGCCTGGAATGCACTGAGTGTGCACACGTGCACACGTCTCATGTTCACAGGCACCTAAGTAAGCCTTTACACAAATTCATCAGCTCACAGCACCGTTACGCATCCCTTGAATCAGAATTAAGAACAGCAAGCAGTGCCTGATACCTCAAGTATGGCAGAGAGCAAAAGTGGAAGGAGAGCAGCAGCGAGGAAAATCACAGAATCACACAGAATCATAGAATGATACAAGGTTGGAAGGGACCTCCGGAGATCATCTAGTCCAACCCCCTGCCAAAGCAGGTCCACCCAGAGCAGGCCGCACAGGAACGTGTCCAGGCGGGGTTTGAATGTCTCCAGAGATGGAGACTCCACCACCTCTCTGGGCAGCCTCTGCCAGGGCTCTGCCACCCTCAGAGTAAAGAAGTTCCTCCTCCTTCTTATGTTCAAGGTTGTGCTCATTTCCTCTTGTCCAGTCACTGGGCACCGCTGAAAAAAGACTGGCACTCTTGACACCCACTCTTGAAGCATTTATAAACATTGATCAGATCCCCCCTCAGGCTTTTCTTCTCCAGACTAAAAAGACCCAAGTCCCTCAGCCTCTCCTCGTAAGGGAGATGCTCCAGTCCCCTCATCATCTTTGTAGCCCTCTGCTGTACCCTCTCCAGCAGTTGCCTGTCCTTCTTGAACTGGGGAGCCCAGCACTGGACACAGGATTCCAGATGTGGCCTCACCAGGGCAGAATAGAGGGGCAGGATACCCTCCCTCAGCCTGCTGGTCACACTCTTCCTGATGCACCCCAGGATGCCACTGGCCTTCTTGGCACATTGCTGGCTCATGGTATCCCTATTGTCCACCAGGACTCCCACGTCCCAATGTCAATGGGAATGTTTAGAAGAGCCGAAGCTGATGGATAAACCAGTGCTGCCATCACCAGTGATGTAAGTGCAGTGTGATCTCAAGGGAGGAAAGCCTAGCCAAAATGCCACATGCACTTGCCAATCAAGGCAGCCACTCTGCTCCTCCACCCCACATCTCCCACCCTCAGCACATGACAGAAGTTGGTACTGAAACAAAAGCTGCCTTATTGACGGTGTATGGCACGAACACACCACATACTTCTCTCTGTGTAACTCCACGCATGCATGTGCATCCGAATAGACCAGTACAGAATACAGCACGGCCTGAAATCGATCTCTGAGAAAGCACAGGATGTAAAGATCCCATTTTCTTCCTTTGCACATGCATTGTGTTGGAGTTGAACGGACTCCTTTGTGAAACTCCACATTAGCTTGCAGACGTCCTCGAGCCCTCCCGAGCCAGGGCCTGGGATTCCCTTCCTTTGCCACAGCCCTTTCACCATCACCAGAGGGAAACTCCAGAGGAGAAAAGGAATGTGCTGAAATAGGGGGGCAAAGAACAAATAAAGGTTAAAAAAGAACACTGACAAAGATGCCAAGAAGGTTATCAAGAGCATGAGAAAATTCAGACTAGCCGGCACAGTTTCAGTGGATCCTGAACTGACTATCCTAGTTTCAGTGGATCCTGAATTTCAGAGGCCAGCACTGGAGTCTGTAGCTGCAGAGACTATATGGAACATCTACCATTATCATTACTTCTACATCAACAAACTTCACAAAGCAGGAAGCACCCAAACACCCAACTGGGAACACAGCCCATACACCCTGTGGCCCCAGAAGAAACCAGACTAAGGAACATCAGAAAGATACAAACTTACACTTATATTTATTTAGGAAATCTCTTCTTGCTACAAATTTTGACATATTAGAGCTCCACAAATAACAACTTACTTGCAGTATGCTAATGAGTTCCACTTGGCTTACCTGAATAATTCTCATGGTTCTTTAAAAAAATCTCTTAAGAAAACACAAGAGGGAACATGATCAGGGTATTAAATTCAGCAATAACCCAACAAGTAATGCCCATCTGGTTTTGTGCTAATGTTGTCTAGGAGCTTAAATACTCGTTTTCTTTTCCCCTCCTGCTGCTTACACCCCAATGTATTTGCACGGAATACACCTCTCCTCTTTCATACCTCATTCCACAGGGTCTAAAAAACCACGCATTTTTAGCGTTTTTTTCACACGTCTGCCCTTCCAGTCCCTTTAATCTTTCCAGAGGACTCTTCTACATTTACTCTACCTTACACATAACTTTTCTTTAAAAAGCAACAACCAGAATTCTGCACCCTACTGTAGCGCTCCAGCTAACCTCTCACCTGCGTCAGGTACAAGGAAATTGAAATTTGCATCATTTCAGTGGAAATACCTTGCCCAATATATATATATAATACAAATGAAATTTGTTTTTGAAACTTGTAGCTGTACTACATCGGTGGGTCACTGGCACCCCACAACTAAACAACTGGTTCCAGGTACCTTTTTTTTGCAACTAACGAGTTTGAAAACCTTGATCTTGCCCATTATACTTTAACATCTCACTCTGTGGATATGATTAAGGATCTTTGACCATCCAATTCTTCTTATTTGTTATGCATTTTTTAAGCATCTCCAATTTATCACATGCTAAAAAGAGTCACATAAACTAAAACCAAACAATACTGTAAATGCTGCCTAATGCAGGACAGAACCATAACCCCGTGCCACACTTGCTAATAGAACAACCCAGTAAACAACATTTGAATGAAACCATCAGTCCTAACAAGAAAAACAAAGCAACACACAAAACTCCCTCCTCCAAAAGCCCAGTAGGTAAAACAATTGTCTTTTTAGAATTCCACTACCAGAAGAGGCTTCTTTAAATTATAGCTCACTTGAAAGTATGCGATATTTTAAACCACACAGAAGAATCCTCTAACAGATTTTGTAGCTAGGACCATGGGTTGGGAGGGGAGGAGGGTTTGGTGGGGTTTTCTTTTGCATAGAAACCTACTACTAGGAAATTAATTCAATTAATGTTAAAGCTACATTGTCATCGACCACAGCACCACCACCCCACCCCCTCAAACACAAAGCCTGCCTGTTTTCTGGCAGCAAACAGTAAACGCAAGGAAAGATAGACGTATTAAAAAAATCTGACATTAGAGATCTGGCAAGAGAGAGTGAACACATGAAAATAACAAAAGAAAAAAAAAAAAGGCAACGATAAACCTAGACATTTCCTTTTAAGGTGGACATTTTAAAAAGGCAGAGAAAAATACTCCTTTGCAAACACTTCTGATAGCACCGAACGTGGCTGTTGAAACAGAACAATCATCCTGTCTTGGCCACATGTTCTTCACTATCCTCTTCAGTTTAGCCAGAACACATTTACAGCATGGATGGGGATGCAGCAGCAAACCTTCCGCAAGAGTCTGGTCAGCAGCTAAAATTCTTGAAAGGTGAAGGGATGATTAGCAAAACTACCCAATGACATAGTGCCCCCTCTCTCATTTATACTGACTGCTGCAACCATGGAAGGATTTTCACCACAAAGATGACATCGTGGTGGTTACAGCTTTTCAAACAAATAGTGATGACTGGCAGATAACTTCAGGTTAAAATAAGAACCTGCAACCCTGAACACAAGTCCCATGGTACTGCAGCAGCCTTTAACAGCCCAGTTTTTCCTGGCTAGGAGAGAACTGATGAAAAGGCCAGGCATGGAATCAATTAAAATAGTGCCAAAGTGGTTTTAAAAAGAAAAGGTTAGACACTCCGAAGACTTAGCAGTTGAGAGTTTAATGGGTCTTTTTTTTTTTTTCCTCTATGCTGGAAAGCAGAGCTTTCACCATGGCTGGAATAGATTTAAGAAGATGTACTTTAATGCTCATGAAATCAAAATATCTTACACCCTAACACATGAAGGAGCTATACCAGGATATTCTGCCCCTATGCTCTACCTGCATGGAGTAGATGCGGTGGCCTCTGTTTCCTACAACGGCTCAAGATACTTTCAAATTCTGTCCTTCAACTTCCCCTGTGTGGGGAAGAGCTGTGAGGATGGGAACACAGGAAATCCCATGGCACAACAGCTCAGCAACTCACCAGATCTGCTGTCTCTCTCACGCTGGTCAAGCATCTTAGAGGAAGCACCAGAAAACCAACTGCACACACTGCCATGAACGTATACTGCATCTTAAAGAGAAATGCCCTTGCTCCAGACAAAGCCAGTTCTTTTACAGTCCTCAAGGACTGGCAGATTCTAATTTTTTCTCCCAATTGATGTGACTATCAGCAAATGCAACAATCAAAAACTACCTCCTCAAATAAAGGGCAGTACCTGGAACCAGAGGTTCCCACAATTAAACAATGCACTAGATTAAATGTGTTTCCCCCTGTCCATTTCACATCGGTTTTCCTTCTTAATTTTATTGAGCACTCATTTTATTACAGGAAGCAGTAAACCAAAACCAACAACAGGCATTTTACTACTATTACAACAGCAACACCTCCTTACCTTCTGCTCTTAAGTGAAATTTCAGGAATCTGAAAATCTCCCTGTACGTGAACCATAAAACAAAATATGGTATCCAACACAAGGATGAAATTATCAATTCCACAGACAGACCTCTATGGCGTGACTTCTTACATATCTCCTAATTTACAGTCTTATGATTAGGCTTTTAAATACCACCCCCCCACCCATCTAACATGCTCACCACTTGACTCCAACAGCGTGCAGACCACATTCCTAAAAAACAGTATGAAACCTAACACATTTGAGAGCTATTTTGTCGTTGTTCACTGTGTTGCTGATGTCACTACTTTGTGGAATTGCTCAGCTGTCTCACTCAGCTGCCACTAGGACCTTCCGAAATCCTCCTCAGCAGCCTTTATGAACAACTGTGATGTGACATATAGAGCTACCACTTCATTATCCATTCCATCCCTCAGATTTCTAATACAGCTATTAAATCCCAAACATTTGGTATTGATCTCTGCTGCACAGGATACTGTTAACTCTTTCCAGGGATCACAACTGGCCATTTTTCTTTTTTCTTCTCGGTATTCTGAACACAGTTCGACAAGACTTTCCTCTTGCACTTTCACCAAGCATTTATAGAGCACTAGAGCGTGGAAGAGTCCTTGTGCTCCCCAAGTGTCGCTATGACCCAGTTTTCTAAAAGATGAGAGCACATAAAAATAGTTGTGTCTTTGCCCTCTAATTCAGTATAGAGAGACCTAAATATATATAAAGACTAGGTTCCTGAGATGATCTCAGGAGCTGCTCATGCTCTCAATTTACATTGAACTAAACCAACCAGGCAGCAAAAGGAGAGATTTGGGGTAACTTTTTGAACAAATTTGGCAAGTAACCACTGGATGCAGAGAGAAAATCATATATAAGAAAATTTTGAGATCAAAGAGTAGGGGATGGAAAAATCTAAGCTCCGAATGCATTTTATGCTGTAGTAAGATAATATTTTCTCAAGACACACTAAAATAACAAAAAAAAAAAAAAAAGTCATTCATTATCTTATCATTGTCATTCCTTATTCTGGACCATAAGAAAAAAGGGTTTACAGTTATTGCCATATTCTTTCAACGAGCTACTCCCCAAAGGCAGTGCTTTAACTCACCCAGACCTTAGGGGCCCAAGGGCACACAACTCCTATTTAGAAGGGTAAAAAGTGTCTCTGTCAGAGCCCGAGCTTGACAAGGCTCTATCTGCTTCAAAAGTGTTTCTGATCATCAGCAAACACTGCACTGCACGTGGTAAAGGATGGTGCGTGCCCCCTCTCCTCACCCGGCCACCCTCTCTGGGAGGCTGGGACTGCAGGGGATGTCAAGTCGCCCTAAAAAGCACTTTTTGAAGCCTCTGCTGTTCCTCCTGCCTGTTTATAGAGCCAATGTAGGGGCTAAAGAAAAACTAGGGTATGAAGATTGAATTTGCAGCAGCAGAAGATTGGAGAGAAAAAAAACAAGAAACAATATAAGAAAAAAACACAGGAAAGGTTAAAAGGAAATGCAAGGAAAGAGATGATTTTTGTTTGATTCCTAAAGCAGGCGATGCAGCATATGTGATGTTAACGATGAAAGAAGACTTGTTAAAAGAATCCAAATGCTTAGCGGGGCTAAACGGAAGCAGGAATAATAACCAAATGGTAAGAAATAAAATTAGTACCTCCAGCTGCAGGAAAGCTGGGAAAATATAACGGTCTACAGGACTGCTGGAATAAGCCAAGTGGGAACGGCTGCGTGTATCAGTGAAGACAGAGGTGAACAAAAGGACAGTTGTTTTGAGAAGGTCGATCTGCATGTGCTCCGCATCCACTCAGTGCTCGCCTTTGTTTTGTTTTCTCGGCCAACCTTCACCCCGTGCCACACAAAGGATTCAATGAAAGCCTCTGTTCAAAATCTCAATTAAAAGCCTGAAAGAATAAATGTATCTTGGGCTGCAGCCCAAAGCCTAAGCCCAAGTGCCAGCCACCCGGCAGAGGGAGCATCCCCAGCAGCTCTGGCCAAGGCAACCTATCTCCTCCAGTGGCTCCAAATGAGCCCTCCCAGTGTTTGGGACAGGCAGAGCAGCTCAAAAACGTTTAACTTGTTCTCCAAAGGGTTGCTCCTAAGCTTTTATGGTGAAAGATCAAAGCTAGGGGAAGGCTGGGAGCTTACAGGAGAGGGAAGAAAGTTGAGAGTAAATTAGCGTTGTGTGTACTAATAAGGCACACATGCAACATCACTCCTCTGAGGGAGCACGTTTTGAACCAAAACATGTGAAAGCAGTTAAGCATGTCATCACCAATACTGTCTTTAGAAGTGTTCTGCTGCTTTAGGAGAAGCTCTTCAAAACACACGTGCACATGTAGTTTCCTAGAAAGAAGGTGTAATCCACAAGAACTTGGAAACATGGGGCTGCCCAAAGTGCATCCTGTGTGCCACGTGTGGCCCGCAAAGCCTCTGCGTGATATTTTTCTTTAACTTGTGGTATTTTATTTTAATTCTGGTACTACACTTAATTGAGGTATTGCAACGTAGATTTGTGACACAGCATCCAGTTTGGTACACTATCTGAACACAATCTGCGGAACATCTGTGTAACAGAGTTAAGATGGAAACTCAGAGCTTTGGTCTAAAAGAGTAATTTACTGCCAAAATTATCTTGGTGTAATTATACCTATGTAAGTCCCCATTTATTCTGGGGTAAGAACGCGTTTTTTAACCTGATTTAGCTTATACAACTTCCAAAAGTTATATCAATGGGGGCAGTTGTACATGCATAATCCTGCTAAATTCCTCTGCATAACCTTTCGTATCATGCATTAAAAAAGTGAAAAATAAAGTAGAATAATCAATAGTAAAAATAAAATACTAATTTTATTAGAGGCAAAAATATGTCTTCCTGTTGTTCAATCATATGCTCCCTAAGGTATTCAAAAAGTAAATGTCCAAACAAAGGAATTACCCTTTTCTTTTAGTAATATTTTTTCCAGGTTCCGATAGCTTCACTATTTAAGAGTAGATAACCACTGACATTTGGAGTTGCAAGTACTATTTCTTTTAAAACTTCCTGTTATGGTGAAAGGCAGAGACATTAAAGGAGCCAAATTTGGTTCCTTTTGCCATATGTTGTTTCTAATAGTTCACAGCTTGAGTTTCAAAACTGATGCAGATTTGCACTTCCCTTTATCTCCATTGAGTGCTGCTGTACTCTCAGTACTTCTGAAAAGTAGGACTTACTTAGGAGCCTAATTTTAGGCACTCATTTCTGGAAAATGGCATAAAAGCACATAGATGAACATGAGAAGAATCCATGTACATAGGCTATTTGGTAGTATCTGAAAGTCTTGGCCTAAAGTTACGCATCTCCATCCTTCCTTTTATAAATAAGAGCCTTAAATTTTACTTTAGGGCATAAAGGTTTGAATATGATTTACATGTTCTATGCCTTGTGATGGACGTTTTGATGTAATTAGTGTTTCCAAGAAAAGTTTTGGGTTTGCAAAATTATATTCTTAAATTGAAGAAAAAGAAAAGAGGGATGCAGAGGAAGGAGTGCTTGGTTTCAGAGAAAATAATTCCAGTATTCAGAGTCATTTCCTCATGATACCTTTGGAGACTGACGATGCGAAAGCCTTGTGTAATTTCCCAGTGACACTCTCCTCCTGATAACATAACTTCTTTCAAGGGCAGGAGTAACCTTGCCAAACACAATCACCACAAGCTTTCCCCTCATATGCAGCCTCTGACTGTATCATTCATCACCCACACAGACAGACATTATGCAAGCCCATTTGCCAGACACTGCTCCTTAGGAAGTGCTTGCAGAACACCAGAAATCCATTAATTCCCCAGGCCTCCAGAGCGCAGGCCATCTCCTTCAGCTATGTCTTCCACCAACAGTGAAGTCACAGTCCTGGCTTTGTGATATCACAGCATTCTCCATAGCAACAGCCTATGAGGTCACAAATAAAGGATTATCACTTTGCTGCAGGATTAAGGGAACTAAGAAGCCGGTCTGTCAGGAAGATGGGTTTTACTTCAAATAATGGGAATTAGGAGAATGCTGAAAATAAATGGGTTGTAAACTGTCTTTGTTTTCAGTAATACTGTAAAATAAGATATGGCATTGACAGCTCCCGAGTAACTGAGTGAACTGCAGGATACCTCTTGAGGTATTACATAGGAGCTGAATCCTGAAACAACTTCCATATCTTTTGACTCCTCAGTCATTTGATTTTGCAAGTGGAGACAGCAGTCAGACCACTCTCCTCAAATTGTGTCTGCTGGTTAGTTTATTCAAAGAGTGTTCAAAGCTGGCAATAAGTTCCAGAAAGTAACAAAAACAACAACAACAAAAAGAGTCTGGAAACATGTTGCCTTAGCCCACCTTACTGTTTAGGCAAGGATTTGGGAACATGATTCCAAAGCAAGAGTCTATGTTCCCAAGAAAGTTTGAAAAAAATATGCATTGTAAGTTACAGTGTTTTAAATACTTGTTTAAAATGCAAGAAACAGTGATTATTTAGAATAACCTTCCCTGCAAAATATACTTGCAGTCACATGAAACTTTACCACAAACGTTACTGTTACCATATAGCACTTGTACAAATAATTTCATTACACTCTTAGTGGTTCATTTTTTTCAACAATATCTTGTTTACTCCCCAGTGAATACCCTGTTTAAAAGTTTTGTAAAATATAGAACTCCAGAACCAGTTTGAAACTCTTTCGAAACTTTTACCTCCCCACTTCCCCACCATGGAGCAAATCAAGAATAGCACAAATGCAATCACCCCAAACATGCTTACTGGCCCCTCAAGGAACTACTGAGCATTCCATGCAACTATCCAGAGCACAAAGTAAAAAATAATTTGGTTTCAGCTTTTAAAGGGAGGTATAGTCTATCGGAGGAGGGGGGAGTGCAAAGAAGGATAATACCAGGTGAGAACAGTCTTACTACGTTATTCACAGAAACCCTATGCCCCATGCATGCTTGCACATGAAAACACTTTTCCCATATTTTTGAAGTAATTGCCCATTTTTCCAGATGCCCGGCAATTCAGGCTGCCTGATGTCTGGAAACTAGCTAGTGCATGCATCTCACATATGCAGCAGGTCCAACACATCAGGTGTGTACCATGCATGCATAATTTATCTGTCAGGGACTGTCCCAGATTTTAAGATTAAGATCTAAAAATCCTAAAACAGCCTGGTTTGTAATTTGCAACCTGAGCTGTGATGCAACCATAAAGCAGTTGTACAGCGAGAGAACATCTTGCTACTTCAGGAAAATTCTGAGTAAGGGCCTACTTCAGGCCTACTGGAGCTGGAAGGAGAGACTTCCAGCATTATAAGTGTAGGCACTAATGCCAATTTCCATTCTAGGACTGGAAGAAAACCATGTTTCCCAGAGAAAAATGGGATGCCCCACACCTGGAGGTGTCCAAGACCAGGCTGGATGGGGGTTTGAGCAACCTGGTCTAGTGGGAGGTGTCCCTGCCCAGGGCAGGGGGTTGGAACTGGATGGTCTTTAAGGTCCCTTCCAAACCACACCACTCTGTGATGGGACAACTTTGCAGTAGCTGACCAAGACTTCACCCAGAGTCTCACCCACCAGTCAGGAAAATTTAGATCTCTATTTTGCAGTTGGACAACATTTAAAAATGTCAAAAAGAATTTACATAGAGAGACCAATGAGACGTTTCACAGTGTTTTAAGTATGCTTTGAAATTTTGTAACCTATTAAAAAACATATTTGTTTCTTTGCCCTCCAGCACCAGCAATCAAGGATCTCCAAGGAAGTGCTCAGATATACCAGATTTACCCGCTCTGCCACTAACCTCTACAGCTTTCTAGGCCTGTGAACATCGGCCGAAGCCAGCCGTGCTGTGAGACACTACGGCCTTCAAACCGGCCGCGGCCGGGCCTGACCGGGGCCGCCCCTTTAAACCTGCAGGGATGAGAAACACACGGCCTGTACTAAACCGGCAATATTTTAGCCTCTTGCTAGAGCACAACGCACGCTCAACCGCCAGCACGGCCCCAGCTAATCCCGAATACAAAGGCAAGGCACCATCCAAGCTCCCCGGGGCGGAGGATGAGCAGCCCCGCCAGTACAACCGGCCCGCCCGCCGACCGCGCCAACCGACACTACTCGGTTCAACGCAACCCTCCGGCTCCCCACGCTGCCGACGGAGCCTTTATGGTGCGGCAGAGCGAGTAATGAAGTCAAACGAGGAGGAAGAAAGGCTCCCCCGGCCCGGCTCGGCCCGGCGCAGCGACGCGGTACCTCAGCGGCAGCACCTCCCGGCGGCGCTGAGGCGCGGCCGCCCCGCCCCGCCCCAGCATGCACCGCGCGGAGAGGGGAGGGGGGGGTAACCCCAGCCCGTCGCCATGGCAACGCGTGGCGGCAACGTGCGCGGCCCTGTCCCCAGCATCTCCCTTCACAAGCCTGCAACGCTTCAGGGCCCCCCAAAACAAGGAAGAGAACCCACTATTCACCTACAAGTTCGAAGGTGCGAGGTTTCCCCCACCTTTGCAC
>JAHREE010000217.1:95789-126788 GCA_033628505.1 Tringa tobata
ACTTTGCTTTGAACTTTGGCCGAAGGTTTTCTTCACAAGAGTAAATGGGCACCTTGGATTTTAGGGCTGGTGTGTCTCATGGCCCACGGGAATTGGTGACACGTACAGCCTAACCACACCAAGCTGATGGATGTTTAGGAGAAAGCTAAATCAGTATTTGTGTCATAGTAACTTGGTGCTTGGGATGCAGCTGATGCAAGCCCTGGTAAGACACAGGAGGTCGGCAGCGGTCAAGAATCAGCACCATGACCTCATCCTCCTCCAGCGCTCAGGCATGAGGGAAGCTGAGAATGGACTAGCAGCCAATTAACCACTGATTCAGCCTGAATTTCAATGTTCTTCCCTTTATGAGCTCACTCGTCATTTGAATTACTAAAGGAAGCTGCACAAATGGTTTTATTCCAGACTTTGACATGCAACCCATTACTGGAGCTGGCTGACTTGAAAGAAATTGAAACTTTCTGCTTGAGCAATGGTAAAAAAGATCAAGAAGGTAACGCAGCAGAGTAATGCCGATGTTGAAAGGCAACTGCCACTGCTCTAAGCAAGCCTGAGAAGTGCTGCACGGCAGCACAAGTATGAAGATCTCCCCAGCCCTGCA
This sequence comes from Tringa tobata, assembly GCA_033628505.1. Lineage (NCBI taxonomy): Eukaryota > Metazoa > Chordata > Aves > Charadriiformes > Scolopacidae > Tringa > Tringa tobata. Next base: position 96,391 of record JAHREE010000217.1, read on the forward strand.
ACTACACACACGAAACACACACACAATCCACAAGATCACTGGCACAGCCCTTTCATACTAAACAAACAGCTGAAAGAGTTAAAAACAAAACAAAACCCAGACCTCTCTATAAATCTGATTTCCCCATGTCAGGCAGTATAAAAAAACACAACAGTAGGTGATTCTTAGGATCATGCAACCTCCGGCATGCAGGAAATCCCATGCCAAGGTTCAGCATAGAAGCTAAAAGCCAAGACAGTGCAAAGGTTTTTAAAAAGGCATACCACCATATTGTGTCCAAAGCATTTTCTTGCCTATACATTGATTTCTCATAGCATTGCTTTGGTTTCTCTGTTTGCCGTTAATCTTTGAGACCTTTAAATGCCAGCAACTGCCTTTACTTCACTAATGCCACTGAAACCCATCACTTCCTCTACAGGTCGGGTGCGAGGAAATGGTTCTTTACTGGGTGATATCAGCGGTGTCTGGCCTTTTACAGGATCTGGAAGAAGGCCGGCCCTGCCCCAAGGAGTTCACAGCCTAGTTCAGGCAGAGCCAACATGCTTCAGATACAATCTATGAGGCTATGGAAGCATGAGATCACTTCCTCCTTGTGATCTTCAGCTTTACATACTTATCAATTACTTCTATTTAAAAGGCTCCTTTGAAAAAAAGAAGAAAAAAAAACAGAAGGGAAAAAACGGCTCACAATGATTTTATCAGTTTTGGTATTTGGCTTTGGGATCAACCATGTACTTTCAGTTATTAAACATCCGCAATTGCCTTTTTCCTCAAGTACAGGAGGAGGAACCTGGCAAACAACCAGGGAGGACAAGATGACTGACAATAGCTTACAGCTAAACTAGCAACTGCTCAACCAAACTGCACAATCCATAGAAGATGTGCCACAACTCTTAGCTTAAGGATGACAAGTCTACAACCAAAAGCCACCATTTCTATTGGCATTTCTTGTTTGTATTTAAAGAAAATATGTAAAAATCTGGCACTCACATATTTCTGCAGTATCTGAAAGCAAAGGATTCATTAGCTTTCTCCATATAGTTTCTGTTAATTGGAAGCCTGGAATGATTTAACTACCTCCACATACAGGATTTGCCCAGATAGTAAAATTCCGTATTTTTGTTGCAAGCTTACAGGATGTTTTTGCTCTTTTCTCCTTCACTGCTAGAAAGGAAAGATGATGGTAAAGATTAAACTAGGCACTCAATTTGTTCCAACTTCCCACCTCTTTTCAGATGCAGGTTCAAAAATGCCAACCTGAACTGAACTAACAGATAATCATCAAGCAAATTAGTTACAGCAAGAACCAAATTTGAAGACCTGCACTGACCAGTAACAACTCCAGGAGGAGATCCTCAAACAGCACACCTGGATTTTTCCAGCCATCAGAAAAAGCTCCAGGACAGGTCCAGCACAGCTAATTCCTGCAGGCTAATCATCAGGATTCCCTACACAGCACCAGGAAAACAGCTTTTAGTCAAAAGCAAGGGGTGGTCAAGATGATGTAAAGCTACCTGACACGTTTGTGGTGCTGTGACTGGGACTGATGGAAATGTGCCTGGGCCAGCTTTATTTGGGGTAACTCCCTGACATTCAAATAGCTTTCGGAGTTTGTGTTGAATGCTGTGGTGCAGCAGTTACACTGCTCATGTTAACAGAGCTGATTGTACAAAATGAAGTCATGCTTAGTACTCAGCACATCCTAGCCATATGTTAGGCCCTTTTAGACTTCTTTTTTTAAATTATTATTTTGAAATCTATGCATCTGGAAAACCTTACTGAACAGTTTATGCAAAATGGTCTCTCCCATGCCAGAAATCTTCCATTTCTACAGAGAGATAGGGTTAAACAGGCAATAAAAAACCCCATACGTACCCATATTGCCCTTGAAATACTCATGTCAGACACATACATTAGAAATCACACAGTCTTGTCTGTGCTTTAAACCTTACAAGGAAATCAGGTGCTTTTAACAGGCAAAAGATCTAAGCTGGTAGCAGAACCAGAACCAAACTCCCTTCCACAGCTCTGGAGAAACCAAAGCTGAGCTGTGTGCTCAAAATCAGCTCTCTGCACTCAGGGCTTGTTCAGCCATAGTACCAATGGGTATGTTTGGGTAAGCCTCAAAAAGGCCAAACCATCCCAGCCCTGACCTACAGCGGAAAACAAAGCCATTGCTAACAACTATTTTCAGCTAGATCCTCTAGACTAATACTGAAAATGCTCTTGACTGGACGTCATCACTGCTGCTTCAGATGGCATGAGGTATCCATCACCATGCCGGTGATCTTTTGTGGTCTTTCCCCTTTGTTCAGAGGAAACTGGAAGCCCTTAGACAGACAAGTCATCGTTTGCCAAAGCATTTATAGATGCCTAACTGCATAATAGACTTAACCAATCTGAAGGCTAACCATTGCTCTCCTCACCCACCCCAGCATTTATGGTTGATCCTCCCCCATGAGTCAGTTTAGGGAGCTAACCCAGCAGAAGGCTAGTTCTGCCAAAATATTTTATGCCAGATCCTGACTGGGTGCCCTGTTAGGACTGAGAAGGCCCAAAGTAAGAGGCAGTAGCCCACGGGCAATGCAGGTAAGGAGAAGCAGGACCTCTTGCTATGGGGGCCTCTAGTTATATGTAAGAACTGTTCAGTTATCATGGAACTGCATTGTAATACGGCCACTCACCACAAAAACAACAGACACAGTCACTACCCTGAACAGCAAGTCCGTATGAGAGCTGGAATTTTCAAAGGGCTTTAAAAAGGCTTACTAAATTCCATCCATTTTAACAGCATCTGAGTTCGGGTCTATCAGCTCTGGTTTTATCTACAAAGGGCAGGTTTTCCAAAAGCAAGTATAGTTTGTCATATCCGACAGACCATTGAGACTTCAACAAAGCAAGGACATGTAGCTGGAATAAACAAGGATGTAAGTAGCCAGCACATATTCCAAGAACGTGTTTAAAAATAGTGCTGTTCTGACAGAGACGGCATGTACCCATTTTCATCAGTACTACCAAGGATCTGTCAAAAACCATCACCAGCAATAACTGAGTTTCCCAAGGAATATGGTCTACTAGACATCAGATATCAACCAGTCTAATGGAATGGAAAACATTCAGGAGAAGACTGGCAGAATCCTGCATTTCTCCACTCACTGCTGGAGTATCTCCCCAAAAGACAGATGACACAGTCACAAAGAATGGCTTCACATGAACAACGGCCTACTGTGTAGAATACAATTCCACTGATACTAAAATGTATCAGAAAACCATACTGATATTGTGAAATATTAATTTTGGAGAGAGGGAGAAATATTTTGACAAATGTCAGAACTTCCTGTTACTGCATTCTACGTGAAGTGTTTCTTTCTCTCCCTTCAAATTACTTTATTCTGAAAGTCTGCATTAGGTAGAGCAATGTTTAAAACATTTAGACAATCAAATTTGAAACAAAACAGCCTGATCCTGCTGGAATTAAGTATTTCATCTGATGTAAAAATATTGGGTTTAGGATTTTCTTCCACGTGAAATTTGACTACTTTGGAGTTCTGTTTCAAATCAGAAAACAATTTCCTTAGATTCTGAAAACCTCCACAAAATAGGACTTCTGTCTACTATGTAAGTCTCAAGTTTTACAACGTGAGTTTCAACATATGTCCTTAAAAGAATATCCAGTATCATGAATTTCCTCATGTGAAACTTGAGAACCTTAACACATTAGTTTCAAATGAAAACTTTCATTCAGTCTGAGCAGGATTTGAACTTGAAAAAACACTTGATTTTGCCTTGTTCTGTATCTCAGTCCCTGTTTTGTTAATTTATCTTGCGAATGCAGTACTTCATTGATTTGCATGTGTTTATAAATATGTATGTACAAGCCAGAGTAGGAAAGCAGCAACACCATTACATCAGCCTCAACACCTGCACCATGTTGACTGAAGCAGGAGACTGTCTATTGTTCCTCTTTCTTATTAACATCAAACTTCTCAGCCTTACAAACCCCTTACTTCTCTGCCAGTAGCAGAAATCACGCTGACTCTCTTTGACTTGTAATTTCAACTGGGACTGGAGAGGCAGGTCTTAAAGGATAAAAAAAACCACACCAAAAAATCAGTGAAAATATCTATCAAATATTCGTACAATTTTTATAATGACATTTGCCCAAGTGCCCATTTGTGTGGAAAATGTTTAAATTGTTCCATTTAAAAAAAGTCTGCAGTCCTAAGGGAGCTTTTAGAGTTATATACAAAACATTTTCACGCAGATTGAGGGCATTAAGTACTTCATGCATGCAAAAAAAAAAAAAAAAAAAAAAAAAGAGCTCGAAGAAATGTTTCAAAAAGAAAGCAGGAATATTTTAAGTCTGAGACAGAGATCTTATCCATCACACTCACAGAGAAAACAAACTGAAAAGAAACCAAAAGGAAGGCAACAGCTGATAAACTACAGAACAGATTATTTCCAAAGGCTTAGTCAGCTTCTAATGTAAATGACTGTCACAATAATTCTTCTTCTAGTCTAAAATGTAAACCTTAATAAACACCTGATTTTGCATCACACAAGTTCACCACCTTTATGCTAAGCTATATGTTTAGACAGAACCGGCAGCAAGGAAGCTGGGGGGAGACGCTCACCCTGTGTCACCCAGAAAACAGCACATTTTCAGCAAACAGAAAAATCAGACAAGAACTGCAGCAGTAGCCAGAGGTGGGACTCAAAAGACCCCAAACACACGTGTCTTCAGGTTCAGGCCCCTACCAGAAGGCAGCTGTGGGAACGGTGTTGGCTGGAGAAGCATCTGAATACCTCGAAGCCAGGCTACAAAGGAGCAAGCATTAAGACAAACCCCTGCGGGGCAGCAGGACTGCTTTGGAAATGTTTATTTTTAATTTCAAATCTTGATTCTGAAGTGATAAAGAGAAGCCCCAAGCACAGGAACCAGAACGGCGATGTTGTCTAGAGCATGATTTCATCCTCCCCCACCTTGTGAGTTGCTTATCAGCTTCAGAAGGACACTGTCAAGCTTAGCAGCCCAGGCTTGCTGTTGGAAGAGCACAATCCCACTGGAAGAATGCGGAGCCAGCAGGGTTTTTCAGGTCAGGCTGGGACCTGGTATAAGGCTGCAGATGAAGCCACTCGAGTGAGTGAGGCGGGAGTCTCAGGAGCAGACAATTTGCTCCTGGGAATAAGATTTGGAGTGTCTAACCAACCATTTCTGTAGGAAAAGGACTCCCAGCCCTCAGTTTGTTCCTACTTTGATGTTCAAGGGATGAGAAAGGGTAACCTTTCCGTAAGCGAGCAAATCATAGCAAGAAAACATTCTGCATCACCAATTCCTAATGCATACAAAAATACTCTGGAAAAACGAGTTTTGGTTGCTGCATGGGAAAAAACTCCCAAGACCGTTTTAAAGATCTGCTGTGGTTTTGCCTTAAAGCTCATCAACGCTCAAAGCCTACAAAAACTGGCATTTTCTCACTGCTAGTGAACATATCAAAGAGCATTAATAAACAAGCATTGTGAAAAGACGATCTAACTGGTGGGCAGGTTCTTGAAACCATTCAGGTATTCGTATGTCATCTCTGTGATCTTATGCCTGAGCTCTGTGGTCAGGAATACAGATTATTTGCCAGTCTTTATACTGTCTCTTATTGAAGCCCAGATCCTTAAGAGCATTATTTAAAATTAATTATCTATTACCGAGATGTAAACGAGAAAGTCCTATGACATTCTTATTGCCTCTCACAAAGATGAGCACCTAACGCCAGATGTTTTAAATGGCAATTTAGCGATGGATAGCGTCTCACAAAACAAGGCAGACGTACCACTGGGAATGCCCCCATGCCTCTGTTGTATTGGATGCATCGCTCTTGTAACAGTCAGGGCTATTCATTAACCAGCTATTGGCTGAAAAAAAAATAAAATGTCCATTAAAAGTAGCACCAACTTTTTGAAATGCAGTAAACTAAGACACAGCTCAACTTTAAGACGCAGAAAAGGATTTCAGCTAGAAACTTCATCCTGAATTTCTACTTTATTTAACTGGATCTTATGCCTTGTGAAGAGCTACCAAAAAAATTATGATCTGTCAGGAATACCCTGGATGAAGCCACACAGCCTCTTCAGAAGAGAATCTCTCATCTTGGGAGTTAATTTTGTGCCGCCTTCTATTACAAACCCAAAGGATGCACACAAAACTCTATGGGTGAAAGTGATTTTAAATGTGTTTCTAATTATGCCTGAATGAGGAGCTGCTAGCCGAGTTATTCACACAAACTATTTCCGTTTGTTAAAGCCATTATCCTGATTCTCTGACTGCTCCCCCTACACCCCTCTTAAAAAGAGAGAGAGAAAAAATCCCAGAAATCTCCCCAAAAGACAGAGAACAATTTAAATGTTTTGATGTGACAAATGCCAGACTCCAAAACACATAAATGTGCTTGAACAATGCACTTAAGACTCTCATCCCAGTACCTTACCTCTTCAAATAAACCTCCTGAGCTCATTCAAAACGCAAGCACTTTAAACGTACAAACACAGAGAGAACTTTCTAGCTCTGGTAAGAAGATAATGAATCACAAAGTTAACTTCTTGCTTTCAAGACGACTCTCAACCGTTGCTCCAGTGATTTTGCTTTCAGCCTCACCCTGTCCCAATCCTGGCATGTTCTGCTCCGGAACACACACAGAGATCAGACAGGCTTTGCTTAAGATTCAGAAAGAAGATAAAAAGTACGGGTGATTAGAAGTGTACTCCATCCTGCCTGAAAGGATGGGGGGGAGGGGGGCTAATGGTGATGGGGGGAAAGCAAAAGAGCACACACGATAAAATGAGAAAGAGGAAATACTCTTCCAGAATGAGGGGAGATGAAGAAAGGGAAAGAGAGATCTGAAGAGTTATGAAGGAAAAAAAAAGGAGACAAACTGGCAGTTTCTAAATTCCTGAAAGAAAAAACACCTACAGCATTAGGGAAATTGAAGTAATTTTTTTACAATTATGCTAGAAGACAAAAAAAAAAAAAAAAAAAAGATGTAAAGGAGAAAGTGAGAGAGAAATATCTATTCTGAGGGGGTTCCCAGTAGATGGTGATGCCATCTGATACAAAGCCCTGGCATTTGAAGAGGAACGCATCTGGAAAATGCTTTTCCTTCAAAGACAAACTAAACAAGTCTATGATCGGGGGAGATCTACAAGCAAGCAAACAACATCAGCACAACGGTCCTATTGAAGACCAACCTCCTACTCCTTTGGTCCCCTACTGAAGACCAAAGAGAACCAACAAGCTCTCTACCTGACCATGGGAAATGAAGGGTTGGCCCTTTGGGGATGGTGCATGAAAGCCATGGCAGAAGCCCTAGGCTGGTTGCACCTCGAAACAGGCTGAGCATCCTGAACAAATTTTCCAAGCATCTATTTGAATACAGAGCCAGGCTGCTGGCCTGAGGGATGGCAGGACTGGAAGCGAGTTGGAATCCACAGCCTACGACTGTTGCTCAGCACTTCTAACCTGGTGCAGAGAGGAAGGATTTCTACCCAGGCTACTGCACAAATCAGAATACTTTCCAGGCAGTAGCTCCCTCATTTCATCCCCATGACCTGCTATTTAAAAATTGATTCCCAAGAACTCTGTTTTCGGTTGGAGTTTTTTTTTGGTTGGTTGGTTTGGGGTGGTTTTTTTCTTCCTTGGTTCACTCTCCATTCTCAGGATGTAATTAAGGTTCAAAGTGAAGAAAGAATGGGAACCAGCTCTGTGTCAGCTATTAGCTCAACATCCTGTTAATATCCACCCATAATCTCTCCCAGTCTAGGCATGTATCACCCAAGAACTCTTCATTAAGAAGTAGCTCAAGACAGTTTATGAGACCCCAGGTAGATTAATTTTCCAGTGGTTGCCTCCATGGGTTACCAATCTCCTCCACGTCTTGATACACATTCAGTTACACTGGCAACAAATAACGCCTCCCATGAATACATAACCAGGTTTTATACTTTGCCTCCACAAATCCTGTCCTCCTCATACCTGGGCCTGTATCCCCCACATGAGGAACAAGCTCAGTTAGAAATGAGAAGCCCTGTTTTCCCATGCAATAGGACCATCCTTTATTTTTACATATTTAAAGCACAATACAACTGAGTACAAGCAGCTAAAATGACCTCAAAAGTTTTATTAAGTTGTTTTTTTTTTTCTTTCCGTTCTTTGGCTGGTTAACAAATCGGGTGAGTTTCACAGACTATGGGTGTCAGTGCTCAGAAAAGAAAGAAAAGATCAGCAAGTTACAGTCACAGCTTTTAACAAGTTCTCAAAGTTCCTTAAAACCCCATAAAACAAGTATCACTGACGTCCCCATCACCTAGCGCGGCGATCCATATGGATGTGTGCCACAAGAGCATATGCACACCATTCCCCTCGCAGCGCTGCTCACTCGAGCCAAGCTGACATGTGAGAATATGGTACCCCACATTCCCATTTTTTTCCCCCCCTTTTCCCAGCCTCAGTGATGACAGGTAGCAGGTCTGTAACCCAGCCGTGTCTTGAGCGTCCCCAGTCCAGCCTTGCAGACGTCGCAGAGGGCTCCACCAGCTGCCGTGCCAGGACAGTTCTGGCTGTTCTGGTAGCCACCACAATTTGGAGGCCAGGAGGCAATTCCCTGATTTTGCCTTCTGCTTTCTCAACGTCTTGGGAAAACAGAGATTAACATCAATCCACTAGAGAGAGGTGACCTAAATGCTTAAAGAATATCCTACATCTTTACAGGGCTACTCGCTCCAGAGCGGAGGGCTCTGTTTACGTTACCAGTTTTCTCCGTTTATATACATACTCCCACACGCACACCGGTTCTCATCATCAGACAATGGTTGAATGACAGAAGGTTAAGAATCACTCCTCTCTCTTTTTATGTTCTTGTTGATATTTTTTAAACAAAAATCAATTCAGTTTCTGCACCATTTATGGAGGCTGTTTTTACTCTGCAAGGATAGGGAAGGTAATGACTCCGCTACAAAAAAGGGAGTAAAAGCTCCCACAGGATGATTTATTCCACACTCCCCAAATTCCAAAGTGAGCTCTCTCTTGCAAACTATAGTTAATAATCTGGATTCTTCTTTGCTGCATTATTATTTCACCAACAGAATTTACTGGCAGTATAAAATGCAGGATAATGTTTAACTCCGCATGTATTTTGCGTCTCCATCTTTTTTTGTATCTTACTTCTCTTTGAGTACATTGTTTAGAGCCTAAGGCTTTACCGCATTTACAATCCTTTATTTTCAGTGCCCAGCACAACGGCTACCCAATGGCAAACCAAATAAATAATTACGACAGGAATAAATCGGCACCTTCTCTTCAGCTGTGCACCAGGCATGTGAACTTTGGCGAAGTCTCTGTGCTTGCAGAGCCAAGACTTGAATTTCTGGTCACGGGCAGGTCATTGGCAATTGAAAGGGAAAGCTGCGTTGGGCTGGGATAGAGAGGAAGGGTCAAGTCCAAGACTTACCCAGCAGAGGTCAGGCTAAACCAAAATTTCACACCATCATTACAGGTCCTAAGAAATTGTCTCCTTAGATCCTTCCCATTTCCCTTCAGAATCGACCAACCGAGTATTTTCACAACATGAGACAGAACTACAAGTTACTGTGAAAAGTTATTTAAAACAGCAAAGGCTCAAGTTTGTTGGCCAAAGTACTCTTGAAAAAACACTGAGACAAAAGTATCTGACACCAAATATTCAATACTCAATATTCAAGACCTCAATACTACTATTCGGCAAAAACGTATTAATTCAATGAAATAAGAATGAAAATCCATTGTAGCAATATCAATATTAAACACTGTACTTGATCTCCAAGAATATTTCAACTTAATTTTGCCCAGACAGAAAGCACAGTAATGCTTGTAAAAATTTTGTATTCATGTGACATAATGACAACGTTCCCAGGAAATTCACAAAGGGTCTCAGACTTTGGGAGTCATCTGTCCACAGAACCAAAACAAAAGCACCACGTATGTAATTTAACCCACAGCAAAAAAAAAAATAAAAAAAATCAGAAGACAGACAAAAAACAATTAAGCAAGACTCATGGAGATAGAATAATGCAAGCCTGCATAATGTGCTCATATGCATGACAAAGAATCTATATAGGCCCCCACAGCTTTCACTTAAAAATGTAAAAACACCACAAAAAGCTAACAAAGCAGATGCAGACCATGTTCAGTACTCTGGGTTGAAATGAACTAAATGGTACAGAACAGAACAAGCACAGATAATTTAAAAAAAAAATAAAATTGTGATATATATATATTTAGGCACAAACAAGCATTACTTGTGAATACACTTTTCTTCTACAGATGATGTGGTGGGTGGGTGGGGGAGGCTTGGAGCAGGTGAGAAAGACTTCAGCACAGGTAATATGTTCAGCACCATTTCTTAAGGCAGCTAAAGCTAGAATATTGCAGACAAAGCTAATTACACCCTGAACATTGTTTAAATCAAGGGGTTTGACACGTCACCCAGCGTTGAGCACAGCAAGCTGCAATACTGCATTTCACGGGGAAGACACCAGAGCTGTTACGCAGCCTTGGGTACGTAAGGAAGCAAAGAGCCTGGAGTACGACTTGGGCAGAGCTGGTGGGCAAGGTGTTTGCTTGATTTCTGTTTAAAATGTATAAAATTATAATCCAGGGGACTTCCCTCGTTGCAGAAAGACATCTAGCACGCTTGGTTATGCTCTGGGCTCCTCTCGTTGCTGCCTACTGTAGAATGCCAGACCTAGTGAAGGCAACTTTGAATCCCCTTTGGGCTTCCCCCCTCACCCTGTGGCCTCAGTGGGGTTTGATTATAACCCTCTCCCTAAACTCCACAGCATGTGTTAGTCTCACCCAGGAATATACCTTCTTTTTTCCCCAACAATCGCCCTACTTAGGGCTTGAGCATTGTCCCCTAAAGGCATCCCTAAAATTGCTTTCCAGCCTCTGCACTGAGGATGGTTTTCCTCCAGGCAGACTGGGGCTTAAAGAGCTGCCCCACTATTCCTTCTGCTCCACATTAAGGGGACACGTGCAGTCTAAAGGTTCTCCATGACTATATTTAAAGCACAACTAGAACTGGCTTGCAACCTGCCCGTATTGATATTTACACTTTGATGGAGGGTTGCTTTCAAGTCTTGGCTGTGCAGAGAGTTGAAAAGAAAACTACCCACTTCAAGGGAAAGGTATAACACAATATAAAGTTCCAAAATCACTGCTGCATGATTATAGGGCACACAAATAGTTTTATCCATATAACACAGGCACAAACCTTTCAGCTCTGAGTAAGAAAGAAAAACACGCTCATGTAAAAGATACTGCAGGGATGCCAGAAATGGTTCTTTTTTAAACAGAACCCACACCATACACAGCTTCTTTAGCTCACAACTTCTGCAAGGATGGAAATGACTACATGTGAAATCCCAGAGAAGGAACTTACAGACCGTTATATTTATTAGTCGGCAACAGTTTCAACTGAGGATGAAATTAAATACAAAACGCATTGCGGAATGACTAGTAAATACTGCTGTTAGCCTTTAAATACCTTTTCTGCAAAGCAAGAATCACTTAGAGTGATTTCAAAAGCTGCAGCAGTCTCCCGCGTGACCTGAAAACCATCTACTAGAACTTGGGATGAAGTCAAAAGGGAGACACAATTCACGACACGAAAACAAGACAGACAGCACGGCCACTGCTCCTCCAGACACAGCCCGTTCATCTGGGCACCCAGCAGACAATTTCTCTTCTGTCTGCTATGCCCATCTCCCGTGTTCCGTCTCCCGGCCCGTGATTAATCACTCTCCAGTGCAGCAATTCATCCCAGGCAGACCTTGGAAACAGAAAGACGCTATGGGAATCTTAGGTTTTGCTTTTCAATTGCTTTCCTCTACCGGTGAAACTGAAAGTAGTGAAGCCACGTGGTACGGCAAGATAGTATTTCTGACTGCTGAAAGATATCCAAGACCTTGTGGTAGGAAAAAAACCAACCCAAGCCATTACACATCTTCATATTAACCACTTAGTTCCCACTGAACACCTTCACAGCATATATATAGTTCAATTAAAGTTTCTCCAGTGGAAGAGAAACACTTTTCAAAACCAAACCTACAACAAACACATCATACAAGCAACACACTGTTGTGTGACAATGTGTGCTGATAACCCACCTCATCCCTGGCTGCACTTTGCCAGCCACGGGGCTGCCCCCTTACACTCTGCTTTTCCAGTCTGGAATTCACTGCGTTGCTGCTATCGCCACTTTGTCATCCTCCTCCATGCACTTTTGGACAGCTCTTTTTAAAAACTACCCAAAACGTAAGCACGGTTTAGACAGGCAGATTACCTCACTTGTATGAAGGCAATCACCAGGCCTGCCTCAGCTAATTAAATTTACAATAACAATAAAATAATGAGAACCATTCAAATGACATTCATCTGAAATCTGGTGCTAGCTACGAGAGGCAGCCCTGGCTAACTCTAGCACAGCTCCACCCCAGGAGGCAAAATGCACAGGGATCCAAGAACAAGGTTTTTTCCTTCTCCTTTGTTTATTGTTGGTAATGTCAGCACTTACTTTCTTGGGTTATTCCATCAACTGGGCACAAAACTGCACAAAAATGAGAACAACGATACAGAAATTGGCATAACATAGGCCTAAATTAACAAAATATACTTCTAAGAAAGATCACTAATGAGAAAAACGGGTAGGCCTTGAATTAGGGGTGCAGTTTATTTTAGCATGGGCTTTGAGTTTTCTCTTAAGACCAGTGTGATTTGTATGTACTACTCTCCAACTCAATCAACAGATCTACTTTAATTTATAAAACATTACTTGTGCACAAATATTCAACTCCACTTGAGAGGAACGGCTTGTATTCTGGGATAGAATCACCTGAGATCCCTTCCAGTCTAAATCTTCTGATGATCTTGACCCTCACGGTGTTTAGTTGGATGCCAATTTGTACAGGCTACTGGGATGACTGGAGGCAGGGTCTGGAATCCAGGACCTGCACACTCCTGTTGAAAATACGTACCAGTTCTCACGCTGAACTTCTCATGCATGTCAGGCAACAGTCAACAGCGATCAATATCGGGTCTCAAATTTGCAAACTCTGATACACCTGTACCCTGTGACTCCTACCACCACCTTGGATGTGTCAGCAGCAGTAGTTCAATTAACCAGAAGTGCTGAATCTGGGCCTTAATGCTATCCACTTACGTATATTTTGAACAGAATACTTAATGAAAAGTCAAGAGTCAAATCTAAGAAGAGTTCTTGTTATCTTTCTTAACGCATCTTTAGATTTTGCTGATGATGCTATGGGTTTTGTGCATATTTGGGATTTCCTCCTTTGTTTTGCTGGCAGGACCATGGAGGTCCCAGGGCTGAGACTGGTGGAGAGACAGCGTTCCCAAGGTCTGTACAATAGAGCAGTGTTTCCTAAAGTAGGTTATGCGAAGGACGAGCAGAAAGGCACGAGCGGGAGGGGTGACTGTGGAAAATATGGATGATGTCATCCTCAGGATGAGCAGACCTTTGCAACTATATGGCAGCGATTTATTTCCCCAGTGGGAGCTACGCTTCCAAAAGTTGGGGGAAAACGCAGACCCAGGCCAGCCTTTCCTTGTTTAACTGAATCCTTTTAACCAACTAGTTCTGGAAATGTGGACAACCTGGTTACAAGTGGCCACGTGTTTAGCCTTTGTCTTAAGCCTATGCCCAGATGACCCATTTTGCACATTTCAACCAAGAATAAAGTGACCTCATTTTCAAAAGTGCTGAGCACCAGCTGTTCCTATTGTGTTCACAAGCCGCACTATAGGTTCCTGTTTTCAAATTCTTGACCTCAAAAGAATTTTGAGGCGGCAGAGTGATTACATGTTCTTCCACTTGCCATATGCCTATTTATTTTAGTTCAAATATAAAAGTCTGACTAAACTACTTGAAAATCCTGAATGCTCTGAATTAGAACAAGTGCTCTTGCTACTGGAACAGAAGTGCAACATAAGCGAGCCACGTGGGATTTTAAAAAAAATTGTTTTTTAAAAATTTGTTTAGAAGAATAACTAAATTTAAAGTCAGAGTGTTTTCATCCTTAACTCTTGGGTTTCTTTCTTTTCCTTCGTTGTAATGAAGAATGGGTGAAAGGTAGCATCCCAGATCATTTAACATCTGAATTTATATTTCTGGAATGAAGTTTCTTTGCTACCGGTATATAAAGTCAGATCACCAAATTGTCAACAAAACAACTCACCCACAAATAAGAAAATAAGCCATGCCAATGATCAGTGCGCAACGTTTGGTTTTATCTTTAAATTAAGCTGTTTTTTAATAAAAAGGGCAGCCAAAGAAACTCAAAATATATCCAATTTGCTATGACTTCTTGTTGCATCTTTACCAGTAAGACGCTCTGATTTGCATTAAGCTTGGCCTGACAGATCCCAGTAAAACCTCCTGACTAGCTGTGACGGAAGTACCACTAATTTTGGACACAAGTAAATGTATCCATATAGAGACAACACACATACAAACGCCACTTAGTAATAAAAAAAAGTCATAAATATTCTCACTCCAATTACAACATTTTGATATTCACAGTAACTAACTTGAAGAGTAATTGCTTGTGCCCCAAAATCCAATCGCTCTTGGTACCTTGCATATGTTGATTACTCAGAGCTCTGATTTGATTCCCCTGTCCAAACCTGGTCTGGCTTCCTGAAACTTCCAAAGCCTCATACTTCAAGCTCTTGCCTACATTTTACAGGTCAAACTTCCTACAAACGTCACAGCAAACTATCTGAAAGTTGCTGGCAAAGTGCGCAGGAAGAAGTAAAAGCGTTATTTTGGAAATAACTCAGAAGAAAGCCATTCACTGTCAGGACACCAATGGTCCCGAGATGTTTGAAGGTGTTTTAGAGGACACCTAAAGATATCAATAAAGGAAATAAATAAAAATGCAGGCTCTTTCTCTTGGTGACACTATCTTTGAAATACAACTTGTTTCCCCAGTGTGAGGAAAGTTTGTCAGTGACACTGTGAGAAAAAAATGGCTGTAAGTCTTGCAAAAACACAGCCTATAAATCCCTTGACACGTCAATGCTTTCAGCTTCAGGGTTCCTGAGCTGTTTCTCTACTTTCACTTGTCTGGCTGCTCTTCTACGTACCTCAATTTAGCTCCTTCCAGGTGGACTCAACTCCCCTCCATAAAACTGATGCTGAGCTGTTTCTCTCCGGAGCCAGCGGCATGATCAACATTTCTAAAATGTCATATTGGACCCAATCTCTTCGGCTACAAAGAAGTACCTGTTTCTTTGGCTTCACTGGTCCCAGTACAGAGTATAATTTAGGAATTCTGACACTGAACTTTCTACTTACTCCCCACTGCAACATGGGAAGCGAAATGGAAGAGTGAAAAGACTGAGAAGTAAGGGAAGGGGGGAAAAAAATGTTAACCTTTGATTAGTCAAGATGAGAAGCACAGGAACTTCAGGAGTGTTAGATTCGAAATAAAAAAGAAACCACTTAAAAGCACGTGCGCTTACTGTTACAACCATAAAAAACCCACACCTCCACTTACCACACAGTGTTGATGCTTTGAGAACCACCAGAAAGCACATCCTACCTTTAACCTCCAGAGCCAGACCACGGTATTTCCAAGATCTGCTCTACTGGTGAGCCACAGAGCATTAGCTAATGTCACATGAGGAGCTGGCTCATCTTGTGTGAGGAACTATCTGAAAAAAAGCTATAAATCCAATATTAACTTGATCCCTAATGCTGTTCCTCCATGTAAATGATAGCTGCAATCACAATCACTGCAAACAAGAGATTATATTGTCTTCTATAATCACAAAACTAAGGACAAGCAATGTGCAATCCCAACTTCTGTGGTTCACACACTAAAAGAAAAAAAAAAAAAACCTGCCATTTTAAACTACACAGCAAACATGAACTTCTTATCTGAACACAAACTACAGAGGCAGGTTATGCCTTTTCACAAACAAGAACAGTACAACGAACCCACACGGACCAAGAAAGATCTGAGCGTGACCGATTTCTAGGTCTCTAAAAACAAGCCGTGTCTCGATATACTCTGCTACTCTGAGCTGGGTTCAGACAGCTTTTACAAGTACATAACACAGCAGGAGCCATGAGACATCCCACAAATCAGCTTACACCACTCACAAACGCTTGGGCAGACCGGCTTGGTGGCAGGCCATCGTCTCCTTGTGCAAGGTCTGAGTCCCACCACCCTGCCCCTGACCACGGGAACAGCATCCCCGCTGCCATCAGAGCCCTTTGTGGCTGTGAAAGAGGTGACAAGAGAGGGGCATAGGATTTACCCTCTTATAATATAAATACTTCTATACAACAGGCTTTCAAAACGGTGAAGTTGAGATGCAAGTGCTAAAGAGAAGGTATAAATGCAACTACAAACATCAGCTCTTTGCAATTAAACTCATTAGACTTTGGCCTTTTCCTTCTGACTACATTATTTTTGCGTCTTCAAAGATAAAAGCAGCCAGGCCAAAAAAAACACCCCAAACGCTCACACATAAACCCCAGCTGCTTAGCATATTTCATTACCACACTGACTTCAAAAAATACTGAGCAATTTAAACCTGCAAGCCACTTGGCTTTAGCTAGAGATAAGTGCCTGAGATAAGAGAGGTATAATTGTTCAACGTAATACCGTAGCATAATGTTTTATATAAACATTTGCTAACGCTGCACTTCATATATTTTGTTTCAGGATTGTGAAATACTGCTGATCGTTCCAACTGTATCTGTGGCCCATTCCTTTCATATTTACACATTCAGGGTTCACCTCCATGCGGAATTTAATAAATTATCTTACCCCAAAGATACTGCCGAACGGGGCAGTTATGCTTTGCAGAAGAGCGTGTAGCCTCCAGGTTCCCAGCACTCACCCACCTTATTCCTTTTCACTCCTGAAGAGCCAGGGGAGAAATGTTAAAAGAATTTGTTTGTGAAGAGCTCTGAAACTGGGATTAACAAGACAAACCTTTTGGTTTTAATTAAATGCTTTGGGTTTACCTAATAGTAGTTTTTCCCATACCCTAACTATTAAGTAAACTAAACACTCTGAAGTTAGGGCCCCTATGTATTTCTTGGAGATCTGTTTGGCAACTCTTTTTTTTTTCGTCTGGTTTCATGGTGGAGCCCCTGGTGTGCCACTACTGTCTCTCTGAGCCCTGCACTATCAGTTCTTCCACACCGTAACTCTTGGGCAGCATCAAGCAAACCTGACAAAGGGGGAGCAGTCTCAAAGGCCTTATGTCCCCACAAGTTTTGGTGGCCCATCGCAAGGTCTACTGAGGAAAAGACTGAAGCTAAAGCTCAGCCATACAAGGAGACATCAGAGCACCACAAGGGGAGAGAAGCTCTATGAAAGAAAGGGATGGGAAAACAGAGCTCACAAAAACTTGTGGCTTTCTTCACTTTGACAGCTGCTGGTGAATAACTGTGGGGGTAACCCTGAAGCCTCTACTCAGAGAAATCTCCCTTTCAACATATGAGTCTACGTCCTGCTTCACTCTTATTTCATTTAAATATCAGCTTCTGGTCCAGCTCCCTGCCCTCCAAACTACCAGTAAAATCAAGGAGGGGGGGACTGTCCCATTGCAATGACCACAAGGTGCAGCTCAGGATCACAGGAGGGAAAGGTATACTCTGTGGTGTCACACCATAGCACATTTCAGCAAGGCATGACATCTTACCACAAAAGCTGGCACCTTGCCTGATTTTAGGATTACCTGCAAGTAACACTCAGCAATAACCATTTTAGGCTTCAGTTCTTTCCCTTCCTTACATGCTTTTTGCCCCAGGGTCTTCTCCTTCGCCTCCACCTGAGCACCAGGAGCTCTAGGTCTACTTTAGCCCCTTGTGCAAGCAGGGGATCACCATCTTACGTGCACACACAAGAGCAGGCAGAGCTCACTGTTGTCACAGCAGCAACGCTGTTAATTTCCACGACACTACCACAAAGAGACAGTATTAATATGACTATGAATATCCACCTGCAATTCAGACAATTAGGAATAAACCAGTGCCACCAACAAACAGAGGGCTAAAAAGTGCTGATTTTCATACCGCAACCGATGCTTGGTCTTCCCTGACCATCATCAAGTTAAGTCCAATTTTGTTATGTGGCTCTCCATCTAGAGAATTTATTGTACTTTTGCCAGCAATGGCCCTGCTTCTGCTCTCACACTACAATAAACCAGAAACAACTCAGTTAAAAACCAACAGAATTGCACGGGCATATAAAGAAGAATCTGACCCCATGGTCTATCGGGTCATTTCCAATAATCCTACAAAATTAGAGAAGCCAAATTAAGCGTTTAACACTTGACCTTTGCTGTTGCTTCTAGATTAGTTAATACAGATTAAAAGTATACGCTTTATTTTCCTAAGAGTTCACAAAGTAAAGGCTTTAGATCCCGTAAGGAACATTTGATATGTTTTTATTGTGCACTAGAATTTAAAATGCTATTTTTTTTAGTATGTAATAGTAACTTCAGACTCTAAAATGATCTATTTTGGAGTTACCCTGATTAAGCATCCACTAGATGGTTAGATTAGATGATGGACTGGAGTGGATTAACAATTGGTCTCCTTTGAGATTCTCAGGGTTACAACAGTGGTTAAGAACACTGCTGTAGATGAAACAAGAAGTGGCAAATTCAAAGACTGCTGAGAGTGAACTTTTAATTTTTTTTAACTTCAAATTCTACTACTAAAATTTCATCATTTTTCCACCATTTTTTAGTGTTTTGCATCCTACGTTTTCTACCATTTGCATTGTTTTTCCAAAGTTTATATTTTAGTCTTGCTAGGAAATATGTCTGTAACATCAATTACAATTAACAACACCACGCACCTCTAAATTAAACACCTGCGGATGTACAGAAAGCGTAAACAAAATACACTCATGTTGGTATACAACACAGTCTCTCCAAATATAGTACATGAAATGGATGTGCTCTGATGCTCTATTAACAAGCAGAATATAAAAACTTCAGTAGAAGGGTGGAGATTAAAGAGAGGCGTTTTAAAAAGAACGTAAATATAAGGTAAAATTATATATAACCTATATATTATGCCACTTGGCATGTGAAGTGAAGTTATTTTGCACACACACAGGAAAAAGACGATTCCCATGGGTGACCGGACAGGTCTCTACACTCTGCCACCGCTTCCAAAGGCAGAACATGGATGGATGGGGTCAGTTCAGGCCCAGATGCAAATCTCAGCCCTTTCACTGAGACATACAATATGTCACACGCTCAGGAAGCCACGAGGGAAAGTGATGGCCTTTAGCTATTAGCTGAACAATTACCTCCCACCCCAGGTTATTCCGGTCAGCCAGGCAAGGCCTTCAAAATCAGGAAAAGGGGATATAACTTGGAGACATGAAACACTAGGATCCACCTCTGCGGTATCCACTTCTCGGGACAACTCTGCCTTGAAACAGCAGTTCTGCCTGATTAATAAGTGGAAGACTTGGAAACGAGTACCGCCTTGGCACCAGATCCTGCCTGCAACATGAATCAGGAGGTGACATTTTTGGAATGTCAAAAGTTGATATAACAAGAAACTCCTGCTTAATGCAAGCCTTTCATCTAGGCATGTGTCACCTTCGAGATGAGACGGCTCACGATGCCCAGGATTCAGAGAGGAAAAGGAGGAACTAAGGGAACAAAACTAACTAAAAGGAGGAGTAAGTGGAATCGCAGAAATAATTAACAAATGCCTCTTTTATGACCTCACAATCCAGGGCAGCTGTGCCACCGGCAATTTTGCCACACCTAGCACTGACACAGCTTGGTCTGACACCAACCCACCAGTAAAAATCCAACAGTCAACATCATTTTGAATGCTTTAGCATCGCTTGAAATACATCATCCCATTCAACCACCCCATTAACTAGAGAATTAATTACGACACAAGCAGGTAAAGCTTTTTACCTCGACTTTTTTAGCTTACCTTTTTATTGTTTAACTCTAGATGCAAGCTACAGTGAGACGCTTCATTTATTTCCTGAAGAAAAGGGAACCATGAAAAGCTGAGTGCACTGTCTCGCTGCGTGCCTATTGCTCTACTTGGAACAATCAGCACCGGGATGAGAACTGAATGAGATTATCATCTGGCAGGCAGGAAAAAAAAAAAAAAAAGAAAAAAAAAAGTTGTATCAATTATTCACCTTTGAAGTGAGCTCAGAGACATGCCAGTGAAGGAGCGATGGTCCTGATTTAAATCCGGCGAGTGAAACGACTTGAACTGGAACCCAAGGGTGAGCTGGGGAAGCGTTCCTCTCGTGGCCGGGATGCAAGAGCACAACCCTGCTCTGGCAGAACAGCAGCTCTGCCCACGACTCCTCTTTTTCTTCCCACCCTTATTTTTGGTAAACTTGCCCCAGTTTCTCTCGCTCTACAGCCCTTATTCAAAGGCAGGCTTCAATTAAAAGGGACCATTACTCAGCAGTTACAGCTTTGTCCTCCTAAGCCTTTCCAATTCCTTGATGTAGGCAAAGAATTATGTGCATGAGGGTACGTGCATCGTCCAGGGAAGTGCCACTGCTGGGAGTTAAGGTTTCCTACCTGAGCAGTCCACCAAAACTGTGCACTTTCCTCACTAAAGGACAGAATCAGACCCTTGGGGACGCTGCATGCATTCTCACATAGAACCATTAACACACACGCACAGAGGACAGGTTTGCAACACATGAAATTGAATAAACTGACATTAACTATGCTTTACTGCGCTGCACAGGGCAGATACCTGATGAAAAGTTACTTTAGTAAAGAAAAGCACTGAAACTATACCTTACATAGCTACTTCACCCTCTTGTGAAAAGAGGTAGTTAAGAATGTGGCTTTTAAAACGAGGTTCCCAAAAGATGCTTTAATTTTACGCTCATGGTTACTAGAGAATATTTCTGCAATTAAAACAATTATACAGACTGAACTTAAGATTGACTCAAAGGAAAACACCTTGTGATCTTTAGCAAAAAAAAAACCCAACCAAACAAAAACAATCAACTGCAAAATGTTTCATTTAGAGATGGCTGTACCTCTTTCCAGAGAAATTCCAAAAAGTTATTCAGAAGCTGAGACTTCATTAGAGCTGGCTGGAAAGAAATGTGGGAAAACATTTTTTGCTTCCATATTCTGTGAAAATATTCCAACCAGATCCATTCTTATGCAGACATCCCTTGCAAATATGATTTCAAGATTTCACTCCTGACATTCAATGCCTGTGGAAGGACACTTGTTCCGTACAGAAGCCCAGATGACTTTCATTGAGCTCTGGTCTCACAGTACTTCCATACAATGATCCTATTGACTAAATGTAAAGAGAGTCCAGAGAAGGGCCATGAAGCTCATTCAAGGGCTGGAGCCCCTCTGCTGTGAGGACAGGCTGAGAGAGTTGGGGGGTTCACCTTGGAGAAGAGAAGGCTCCAGGGAGACCTTAGAGCCCCTTCCAGTCCCTAAAGGGGCTCCAGGAGAGATGGAGAGGGACTCTTGGTCAGGGAGGGGAGCCATAGGACAAGGGGGAACGGTTTTAAACTGAAAGAGGGGAGATTCAGATAAGATATAAGGAAGAAACTCTTTACTGTGAGGGTGGTGAGATATTGGAACAGGTTGGAACTAGATGATTTTTAAGGTCCCTTTCAACCCAACCCATTCTATGATTCTATGATATATACCACTCCCCATAATTTCCCTAGGATTTTTCATAATTTCCATCACAAACCAATATGACTTGTACAACTCTAAACCACTTGTATCTAAAGATAAAGTAACTACATCCATCCACAATGAAAGCCAAGACTAACGACCTAGCAACGTATCAAAACCCCCTAAATACTCCCCAAAGATGGATTTCCTTTGTTCATAACTTTGGACCGGACTAGTGCAAACCTGCGAACCCATCTCTGCATCAGGAAACCTACCCTGAAGTTGCCACCAGAGGCTGAGGGTTCACTTGGCCCTTGGGTGAACTTTCCACGGCCACTGGTACCCTCTCTCCGCCTCTCAAAAGAGACGTGCTGCAGACATCCCAATTTACACGTGGGAATTGCAGCTGTTTCAAACTTAACATTAAAGCCAATAAACCTTTTTCCTCTGAACTTTTTTGTTCCCTCTACTCTCCCAGCCAGCCATGCAGCATTTACACCTAAAAGCACACATCTTAAGAAAACCTTGTAAAAAAATCTTTCCGTTTCACCCCGTTTAAAAAAATATTTAGTTTAAGGCTTACGTGCAGTAAAACAAGGTCACTGTATGATCCAAGAATGTAAATTCTCGAGAGAGCAGAATTTAGAACACCCTATGAAAATGAAGATTGGTACTTTGCTCTAAAAACGTTGTGAAAATTTAAGAGGCAAAGTTAAGTACCACAATGAAATTTACTACACCATCCTTCCTGGCTTATGAGATAAACGGTCCAATTTATGGCATTTAAAATGTTATCACATATGGTCAGAAGTTCATCTTCTGAAACTGGGTCACAGGTCATCAACAGGAAATCCATAGGAAATTATGGAGGAAATTAAAAGAACACAAATGGGCAAGAAAACTAGTTTATATAATCTAGGTTCTCCCAGCACAGGTTCCTGTGTTATGATGAACTCAGCCTTCTCACTGAACTTTGCCTTTTCCAGGCCACATTAAGAAAGAATTTCTGAATTGTCTATTATACTCTTTGGGCCTCAAAATGTTTGAGGTCAAACTCACTACAAAGGGCCATTCATTATTTTTTTACTTTGAAGAATACAGCTAGGAAAGAAAATAGTAGCTGGAAAAGGTATTTTGAGATCACTAAATGCAGATTTCTACTCGCCACCAGCACCCCAAGAACAGGCGTGCGAGATGCTTCATGGACACACGTACCACACTGAGTTGGTACCCAAACTCAAGATTCTCATATTGCTTCAGTTCCAGCATCCCAGCCAAACTGCAGCTGCATTCTCCATCGTGGTGGGGAAGACGACGATTAGTGTCTAACCTTAGACACACTTTTCAAAATCAAACCTCTGGACAATAAGGCGTAAGGAAGAGAGAAGACTACAGGTCATTTAGGGGATCTGGACAATTTCTGTAAAGAGAAACTGCTGAACAGAAGCAGTTATTGCTTACCTGTTTCAGCTGAAATCTAAAGCATGCCATGTACTGCCTACCTACCAACACCTCTAACAGATCACAGAGAAACAAGAGTTCGGAGTAACTTTACAAGACAGATACAGAATAAAAGACTTACAAGGTGCCTCTGGAATCTCTCTTCTTGCTACTTTCATTAAATAAAAAGACGCAGTATAAATATGATCAACTTCTCACTCATGCTTTTCCACAATACCCAAAATCCACGTGCAATAACACAGGCCATTCCTACTCTCCAGAATCATAGGTCCACATAAAAGTCCACAAATTAAAAGCAGCTCCTCAAATAAATTGTTCATTCCTATTTTCTCTCCTGCTTTCACACCATATCAGATCCAATAAAACCATCGAGATCCATTTTTTCAATACTACAACTTGAAATTTCTAATAAATTGTGCCTTTGTAGCTATCTCCCACAGACAGCATTTTCCACTGAGGTAACAAGAACCACTCCTAGACTTTCAAAATTATAGGAATCACGTCATCTATGATTTGATGAAAAACAGAACTACCTTTAGGTTGTGAGGAGCTGGTTGACAAGGTAGAAGCGATAACAGCACAGAATAACAATCATTCCACATCATTTACTACTGGCATTATAAACAGGCTTTCTTTTTCTGCTTGCAGGAAGGTGAGATGGAAAATTGTTATGAACACCGTGACGTCCAAAGGATCTGAACGCAGGATTTCACTTGCAGAACGAGGACTGCTCTGATCATACGGAATACCCCAATTTTTGGATGTTCACTCTCACCCATCGATACCGGTTCAAGGCCTGGGCTGAGCCAGGGCCTTTTTTGTGATTGGCAATATTACAGCACAAAATAAAGGAGACAGTTCTCCTACTGAACGCTTTGCAATCTAAGCATAGGAAACTACAGAAACAGCTCAACTGCCCTGGAAAACAAAGATGATCACTGACACGACTGGGAACACCTCCCTCACCTCCTGACTTCCAAACTCAGCAATTTTAATCTCTCTTTGGAGGAAGGGCAAGGGAAACTTGCTATCCTTTTCATAATGAATTCAAGTCTGTTGAAAATCAAGTTTTCTTGTTTTGGTTACCTTTTGCAAACTGCTTAAAAGTTGCCAATAGATCCCAGGGCTCTGTCTAAACTAGACAGCTCTACCCACTCCATCACGCTGCACGCCCAGATATGCTTCCTGGAAAGCCAGGTCTTCCTTTTTTTCTTTCTCCCTCTCCTCCACAGCCTATTTGAGTTAGATAATTCCAGTACCTATACCTCATCCAAGAGCGAGATACAAAATAGCATCAAGAAGAGCAGCCAACTCAAAAAACCATGCCGAAAAAAAGGGAAGCCAGTAGCTATAAACAACTTCCATACCCCCCTCAGAGCTGCAGGCAGTCACTTGGGAGCAATAAATGCTAGTCTGGGAGAGTTTTGCAGCTTCAATATTCAGGCATTTTCCCTAGGACTACTCTGGTCACCATTGGCCTCGATGCCAAAAATTGTGGCAAGGGTAAGTGCAGAAGCACAGTTTCCTGAGACTTTTAGAGAAGCTTTTAATCCCTCGTTTCTCTTCCCTGTCCTCATATTTAATCTACCTAGAAAAACCTATAACTGAAAGTGTTCAGGTTAAGTTCAGGCATTCAAATCTCAGTTTCAATGGTTACTATCCCTTTTACTGGTGAAAATTAAACCCAATGGTTAGGCAGAATTGCATGAAGTATTCATGAGATATTTCTTACAAAGGGCAACCCATATTTCTTGGCTCAGATTTACATCTACTCCATCAAAAACATCTAATATCCACTTTTGATAACTTAACGGTATCTTTATGATTTAAAATAATGTAATGTATCATCCTTTTCAAGGAAAAAAAACCCCCACAATTAATATTGTATTACTTAGCAATTCTTACACAAGTTCTAAATTAGCCAACAAATTTTTGATCATGGCTTTAATACCACCTAGTCTCTTCCAACCAGGTAAAAGCACACTGTACTTATATCCCTTTCAACTGGGCAAAGAGCGTTACAAAGATGGTAGTTTACTCTGGGATGATCTCTCCTGCATACAAATGAAGGCCTATTGTCGCTCATGACTGAGCAGGTCACTGGGCTAAACCAAGGTGATGGGCAAAATCCTCACATTTCAGCCTCCTCCAACAAGTAACGCATTTTTCCAAAGACGTGGCTGCTATTCAATTCCAACATGGCAAGATATCCAACACCCTTTGAGTTTATCAAACGTTGCCAACAAAGAGAGAGTATAACTTCTACACCCGTGAAAGACTGGGAGCTATTTGTGATGAATCAGTGCTGTGTTTGTTCTGAACCCTCGTCTGATCCTGAAAGAGGAGCTTCCTCTATCTTCAGCAGGCTATCATGATGTCTAGTGGGCATATAACAAATTATCTAAAGCACAGGACTACTGGAAAACACACCTAGAAACTTGTTCAGGTTCAGACTGACACCTCTGCGCAAAAGCCAGTGAGAAGACACCCTTTGGTGACCTGATCCTGGAGCACCTCTGTGCATCCCGACTCGGCCAGAGGTCCAAGCAAACCAGCGGAGAAAACACGAGGACTTTGAACACAAGCAGCCACGGAAGCTGGAGAGGGAAACCAACCTGAAATTTAGAACTGAGACAGAAACATGAAGAGGTCTAGGTAAGATAGGCACCCACAGAAACTTCTGTTTCTTCCTTATGTTCATTCCTCTTGGATTTTACTTCTAATGCCATGAACAAAAAAGCCACTCTGGATGCCTTTGCTCATCGGTCACAAGAGCCAGAAAGAACAGTGGGTACCCAAATGCAGCTTGGGCAGCTGAATGCACAAGTCGTACACAGGACGCAGCCCACAGCGTGGTCTAAAAGTGAAGTCATGGATACACAGAAGATATCTTGGTGGGAAAGGACCAGGCGTGGAGGCCATGGTGTGACACACAGACACGTACGTGAGTTAGTGCTGCACAGGCAACCACAGAGGGGAAAACCAGGGTTCTACAGGAGGAGGAGAGAGAAGATGGTCTTTCGTGTTCTTTCAGGCAAGAAACCAGGGGAAAACATGAAATGAGCTAGAAACTGAGCAAAAACAACTGGTCCATGAACTTAGACCCAGTCTGCAGTCTGAAGACACAGCATGCTTCAGCCGTCTCCCCACACTGGGATGGTGAAAGCTCCTGTTCCTCTGCCAAGGTGAGAAGATGCCGCAGAGGCCAAAGGGACTCGACGGCACAGCGAGCCTGGGAGCAACCTCCCAAGCAATAAAGCAAGAACAGCCCCTGAAGTCACTCAAGGGAGTGACCACCGGGTCAGCACAGGCTGAAGCAAAGGAGACAGAGCAGGAGCCAAGAGGCAAAGGGTAGCCCTGCTAGCCACCAACACCTCCACGCTCTCGGTTCCTACTGTCCCACTAATGGGTCTGGTCTGAGACAGCTTAAAACTACTCAGAATTCAGGGAGGCAAAGAGATCACATTACTGTTAAGCAGATGAATTGGAAGGTGCTTCTTAATACCACACTGAGAGAAAAGGAAGGTGATGCAATCCTGATTATTCCATTAAATATTAATTACAATGCAGCTGCTTTCAAGCTAGAACATATTCCTTTAGATAACTGAATTAAGGGACAGGAGAACCAAACAAGCTTCAGGGCTTTGCGTGTTTCTGTCATTTCTCAGTTACGTTAAACTGAGTTCTTCAGATCTTGCATGGTTATCTCCCAACCTTAATTTTGATTAGAGATAGAGGTCCAAGCTTAAAAAAGGAAAAAAAAAAAAAGAAAAATACTTGGGACTCTCCAGTTTGCTCAAATGACTCCCAAGGTCCTTCTTACTCTTCAAAGAGGCTGAAGAGGCAGTCCTAGAGTACCTTTTCCTCCTCCAAATTTTAATTTGCACATAGATACCATCAGTTGGATAGCAGCATTACGTACTTCTCTCCCTTCCCTCCTGCTTCAACTTGGTAATCAAACCCCAGTAACAGCAGGGCAACACCGCGACCGAGTTGTACCCTTCAACTTCGGAGCACTGAAACCTCTGCAAGGAAGTTTTATAGCAAAGAGCAATAAAGTAACTGCAAACTTTTCAGACTGTAACCTTCAAACAAGCGTGCTCTGGAATTAAGTTTTTACCCTTGCAGAAAGCTCTTCAGACATTCCTTCACGCTGCGTAGGCTGTTACCCTACACCACCCCCCATCTCAAACTGACACATTACCTCCAACACCCAGATCCTCAATTACAGGAGCTCAAGAAAGGCTGCAGAAAAAAAAATTTATTTCTTTCCAGAAAGCTCCTCAGTTCTGGTAACATTTAACGGCTGGGTCAACTACAGGGTGCAGTTCCTCTCTCTGCTAAAACAAAATCCAGGATTTGCCTTTGTTATTTACGAAGGGAAACAAGGGGGGGGGAAACCAAAAAGCTTCCAACATTTCAAAAGCTCTATGTATTATTTCGTGTGACTGTGTGAAGCCTTCCTGAGTTTCATTAAGTTTTATCCTGCTTGGCAGTTTCATAAGATTGCTTTATTTTCCCTTCAATTAAGCAGCAATCTATCAAAAACGTCAAGTACATTTCCCCTTTTTCAGTAACGTGTACAAATTTTATTGGATTCAAACTTTTCAACATCTCTTTTCACGCAAGGTCAAAGCTCTACATTGTTGTAGTTTTCTTTTCCAGGGTTTTTTCTCCAAGTCAGTCCTCCACTGGGAAATTAATATTCCGCATGAACAATGAACCTCCTTGCGTGGCCTTTGAACCCAGCGGTTGCTAGGAGGCCTAAAGAAACCCTGGAGTACAGCCGATTTAATAGCACGTATCAAGAGATTATTCAGCAGGAAAAATGTGTGATTTTCTAAATTCCCTGCTTTTTTTTCCCCCACCTCCTTACTTCCGTCTCCCTTCATCTGTCAAACGATCTTTAAATTTCAGATGAAACTGCATCTGCATCAATTTTCTATAATTACGGGGCAGTCTGTTCCGCAAGTATTGAAAATGTGCTTCCAATGCTGCCTCCAATCAAGCAAACATCAAACCAGTCCTTACTCAGATTTACTGAAAAGGCTGCTTAAAACCCGGGTGTGCTCCGCTGCTCTCGCATGAGGTTTTGCGCTTCCATGATAAACATGGTTCTGCTTAGAGACTCTTCTTTTCCTCAAATGAAACACCACGGCCTTGACTGCAACACCATCACTCGCTATTTCTCTGTGCTGGAAGAAATAGATGTACGAGTCTCCATGCCCCATTCAGGCACGCTGGAATATTAACGTTTCAAGCTGTTTAGCATC
Organism: Tringa tobata; assembly: GCA_033628505.1. Lineage (NCBI taxonomy): Eukaryota > Metazoa > Chordata > Aves > Charadriiformes > Scolopacidae > Tringa > Tringa tobata. The sequence continues at coordinate 124,852 of JAHREE010000217.1, forward strand.
TCACTGAAGGCCGTTTGACTGTCTGCTTTTTCATATTTCCCTAAGCAGCCGTAATTGAGGCAAAACCCCAAGGTTTCTTTCCCACCCTCCACCCCCCATCCCAAACAATGCGGCATTTAATTAAAAGAGAACCACAACAATGCTAATGGTGATGAGGTTAAATGGTTGGATAAACAGAATGCAGCCCTCTGAAAAGCCCATGTGTTTTGGGACACTTTCTCCCCTACAACATTCTGGGTGACAAAGAAAGCATTTGTATTCCTGATCCCCACAACTTTTACGCCAGAGGACTTCCTATAGATTTCCTGCAAGGAAGAGAGATTCCTTCAAATAGTGAGAAGTGGTTAGATACAGAAGCCATTCCTCCCAAAACTAATATTTGGAAAGGCAGTGGACAAGGATCCTTTAAAAATAAATGGATGTGGAAACTATCCATCAAGAGAGAACAATTGCATTTCCAGCTGAAAGCCTACTAAGTTGTTGTTGGTTTGGCGTTTTTTTTTAAAAAAAGCCAAACCAACAACAACAAACACTTGCTGATTTTAATTTTCAATGTCTTCTCCTTCCAACAACTTTAGCAAATTACTCAAACTAAACATGACATTTGTCCTCATTCTTCAGTTGCTGCTATTGAAATTGATGCGCTGTCTATTCACAAACACAGCATTCTGGGGGTATGGAGATTGCTTTCAAACATTTCTAGCAGATTATAAATCTATGTCCTCCACCCCCCTCCCAAAGGACGCAGGTATCTGCCAAAAAAACGCAGGGTGACACATCCCCTTCTGCAGACCGCTGGTGTTTGAGCGCCTGGTTGGATTGTGCCAACCTTGCCAAGATAAAGCTTTCACCCAGCCAGGCTGCTTCCCCGAAGAATTAAAAACAAGCAAAAAAAAAAATAAAAACCAACAAAAACCACACCGCTTGGCACAAAACGCTCACGTGAGCGCCTTCTCTTTTAAATACGGGCTTCCATGCTGAAAGAAAGGCCTTCAAGTACTGACTTCCAACGGGACTGACACAGCGTTATCTTAGGGTGGGAATATCGGGACGTTCCCCGCAGAACAACAGAAGTCCCGGCAGGACGGAGAGATTTGGCTTTCCAGCCCCTGACGGGTCCTGCAGCAGCCAGGAAAAAAACAAAACAACCCCTCCGCCGCCACCACCACCATTCTCCTCTTCTTCAGCTGTTCAAGCATAAATTATCCTTGTCATTTCCTCTCGATATGCGGCTTCCCAGGAAAGGGGGGGAAAAAAAAAAAACCATAAAAATCAGAGCGGCTATTGCCAAAATAGCACAGCATTCTCGCACAGGCAGATTTTTCAATAAAATGCGCATTATTTCCCTCCTTGTGCTGGGGCGTTAAAGAAAGAACAGTCACGAGACATTTTTTAAGACATGAGAACCCAATCCTGACTAAAGAGACATGTTTATTAGGGCCAGAGACAGGAAAGTGAGCTATATAACTGACAGCCACAATCTTTGGCTCAACCTTTGCAGCAGAAATGGGGGGCGGGGGGAAAGGGCTGGAAACGTTTTCAGTAGTGCGTAAATACCTTCGTTTTTCTCCCTCTCCCTCTTTTTCTCCTTTAAAGGAATCTGCCTACTCAACCTAAATTGAGCCTCAGAGGGAAAACGTGCCTTCACGATAAATTGGGATTTGCCATCACAGTAACGCAACGTTATGTCCGATGGCCACAATAAGCAGGCGGCAGAACAACAAAGGAGGTTTCCAGGATTTTCTGCCCCCCGGCCCCCTCCCCGTCAGCGTTTTCCCCAAGTCTTCTCTGGGGTGTTTATGAAATGTCTGAATTCCGAGGCCATTAAGACGCATTTCAGGATGGAGCAAGCTTCCATTAGCGGTACGGAGGCTTTCCCAAATCGCAGCAGCACTCCGTCGGAGGCCAAGCCTCTCCCCGATGCCTGCCTTTTCCCC
>JAHREE010000217.1:131726-150963 GCA_033628505.1 Tringa tobata
CCCGCCGCCCGCGGCCCCCGGCAGCGTCGCGCCTCGCCATGGCCGACCCCCGGCCCCGGCCTCGTCCCGTTCCCCCTCCCCTCACCCGGCTCTGACCCGCCGCCCTGCTCGGCGCTAGGGGCGGCCGGCGAGTGGCGGGGACAGGCCGCTGGCCACCCCGCCCGGGCTCATGCTAGCCCCGGCCGGGCTCCGCGCTCCCCCGCGCAGCCACCCGCCAACGGAGCACCGTGCACCGCGGGGGGCCCGGCCCCCTCCCGCTCCGCCTCCTTCCGTCCGTCCCTCCGTCCTTCCTTCCTTCCCGCTCCCGTGGGGGAGCGGTGGGGAGGGGGGCTGTGGGAAGGCGGGCAAGGTGCAGGGCGGCCATGGCGGCGAGGCCCACCAGGCCTCAACCACCGGCCCCTGCCCCGAGGCGAAGAGCAGAAGGAAGGGGGCAAGGGGGGATTTGTACCCCAGCACGGAGCCGGCGGGGTTCACCCACCGTTCTCCCTCAGCGGCTTTCACCAGGAGGGCCTGGGCAGCGGCGCCAACATGTTAAACAAACATGGCGCCCGGCGGGAAGGAGGCCACCCGCCATCTTGAACCAGGCCAGGCTGCCAGAAACACGGGGTTTTTACGAACTCCGGTGGACCAAAACCATGCAAAGGGACTCGGTTCCTCCTCCACTTTGAGCACGCCTGGCGTGGGGTGGTGCCAGCGTTACCAGTGGTGAACCAGTGTCCTGGTTTGAGGGACACAGGATTAATTTTCAGTAATTTTAGTTTGTACCATGGTCTCTTCTAATGCCTGCGAAAACTGCACTTTTAGAAGACTCTGGTGTCTGAATTTGTGAAAGTATTTACTTTATAGCCAGCTCTGGTGTGTGGGTTCCAAGATCCTGGTGTTTTCGACCCTTGCCAGGCACGGGGATGAGGAGGAGAGAGACCCAGGCACTTGACCCAAGCTGCCAACGGGGTTATTTCACACCGTGAACATCACATTCAAAATAAATTAGATTTGCTGAGGAGTTCACTCTTGATGGCTGCCATCTTGAGAACTCCTTGCCCCGGTGCCAGAGCCCTGAGCCCTTCCCTTCCTGCCGAAGTCACAGCGCTCACAGGGTCCCACATTGGCTGTCCCTGCTGGAAGCGCACGGCTTCTTGATATTGGGATCAATACTGGTTCTTTAGTGCTATTAATGTCAATTATTTAGTCTTATTCTATTGAATCTGTTTATATTTCAACCCTCAGCTTTCCTTGTTTTTTCCCGTTCCCCTTTCCAGGTAGGGAGGGGTCATTGGGTAAGAGAATAATTGTCTAAACGACAATAAATTGTTGTGGGTTCCTAACAACCAGTAAAAGGATGATCGTCGGTGAAGGAATTGAACGTCAAAGCCAAGGGACCTTGAGAAATGATCTTGGGTTAATCACGTTTGGGTTTTGCTTTGGGTTAATCACCTCAACACCCACCTTGGCTTGCCCAGCTCTGCTGCTGTGGGCACAGCACGCACCAAAGAGTTGTCCCATGTTTCCTATGCACCCACCCTTCTCACACAAGTAGAAATCATATGAATGAAACCCATCAAGAACGTTGGAAATGAAATACTATGGGGTCCTTCCTTATGAACAACCTCACCTCCTTCCAACCGACTGAAAAGCCATAGGGAACAGCTTGTTTCCATTGATGCTTTGGATGCCGGTAGCCAAGGGGGAAAAGTAAGACGAGCAAAAGAAATGGCCTAGAGCTCCACTAATAAAAATATATTTTCCATCATGCAACTTACTCATCCAGCAATTTACTCATCAGCCTACGCAAAGCTTATAATAGCACATGTTTTCACCCATCGGACCAGAAAAACCATAAGGAGAACATCTAGAATGGCTCAACTTTTCTCATCGGAGGCTGAGGTTGGGATGGATGGGCTAGCACTACCTAGCTCAGCCCAACCTAAAGAAACTACCTGTTTTACCAGATGTAAAAGCAAATTAAATTCTTGTCAGGAGTGCAAACTCTCATCCCGCTGGCTAGAAGTTGGAAGAACTGATGGCTGCGCGTTGCCGGCTGTCAAGAAGCGGTTGAATGGAGCTGGCTGGCTCACGTCAACCTATGGCTGAACTAAACTCAACCTTCCTCCCAGTCTAGACACAGCCCCAGATATCAATCTGTTCCATTAAAAAAAGACACGAGAACAAGAGGCATAATCTGAGACGAGAGACAAATAGGAATAAGCAATGAGGAGGAAAAATGAGGTCAAGAAGTAGAAACACAGAACAAAGCTGGGGGAGCGTGGGGGGGAACAAACGGCCACAGTGATCCTCACACTGGATTTCTGCATAATTATTCCCAACTAAAAATGTTTTCAGTCTAGTTTCAGAGCTAGTCTCACCACTATCAAATTGAAACCCAGGGGATAGCACATGTCTCCCAATTCTTTTCCAGCGATTTGCTGTGCACTAACAAACGGGTGACAGCGCACGGAAGGCTTTCGAGTAGTTTTAATGGATTTAATTTGGACACTCGCAGGAAGTGTCACGAGAGTAGTGCAGGGCATACAATTAACACATGGTACCTTCTGCTGATCGATGGTAGGAACGAGACTGGTTTAGAGTTTGGGCCACAGGTAACAGGATGCGTTTTCTTTGTGTGAGAATTTTCAGCAAATAATTTGCTCCTACAACTACGAGAAGTTTTTTTCATATTAAAATGGGGAGGCGGAGGCGGGGGGAAGATAAATAAGCAATCCATCTAGCAAAGTCAACTTTCCCTTCCCAAAGGTGGGGAGATTTGTTTAAAAATTATTTTGGAGGCTTCCTCTCAGTACTGAGATATTATTCCTGTGGTCAGATAAAATTCCTTATATTCAGTCTTCTCACAGTTATCTTTTTTGGTTTCAGCTGAAAGTTTTCTGACATGGTATCTGAAAGAGTACTTCCCTTTGAAGAGAGGAATTCGGAGCAAGTTTCCTCCTGCTCTTGCATTGTTTGAAGTCAAGCGTTGTTGTTACGGGGAGGAATCAAATATATAATTAAAGACCAAGTTTAAGTTTGGGCTGTTTTCTTTGGAAATAGAGCTAGAATTGTGAGTGTAATTGATTTTTTGCTTCAGTGGCCAAACTGAAATAAAATAATTTTCTTCATATGATCTGAAAGCGAAAATTTGAGGGCTTTGGAAAAAAAAAAACAAACCTCACAACATTCTATTCTTAGACATTTTAAATTACTTTTTTTTCCTTTTTTTTTTTTAATAAAAGACAATAAATGTCTGGATTGATATGGGTATGTTAGAGCAGGGTAGGGAAGGAAGTAGTTCCCAGCTATAAATGGCTGTCCTGCTTGCTGAACAATAGCACAGTATCCCTGTAAGCGTGGTTTGAAATAAATAAAAATACGCTGTTTAATCCAACTGTTCCAACAGAGGCGAGAAGGATCATCATTTTCTTTGGCTGAAACTGTTGGGAAATTCTGCTCTAAGTTACAAATATTTTTTGCCTACACATAGGTGAAGTTTTGCCTAACTGTAAAAAGAAATATGGAAATAGTCTGATGGAGCTTGCTGGGAATAAGGGAAAATACTTCTTCAAGCAATAAATTGAGCTGATGGGAATCTGATCCTTGGTATCGATGATGAAAAGACAGTTTCAAAGCCTTTTAGTAGGGATTTTTGTTGGTATTCACCCCCAGCTTGTTTTTTTAACTAAGGGAAAGCATTGATTTAGAAGTTTTTTTGTTGAAAATAAAATGAAACATTTATTTTTGTCATCTGGTATTTTAAGTCCAACAGGTACCATCTTTTTTCTTGAATTACCAGAGGGAGAGGTGAGGCGCTTGGATGAACAGACTGTAGAGATCTTGGGGGAAAAAAGTCTGAACTAAACCAAAACCAGGCATCCTGCTTCCCTTTTAACCTAACAATTCCGTATCAGGAATTGGCAACATAATAGTAGCCATTTCAAAGGCACTGGTTTACCATTATGAATATAAAAAAAAGAGAAGCAAATTCAAAATCTTAGCTACTGAAAACCTTCTGTGTTATCTTCTTAAAAAGCAAGAAAACAAATTATGACTAAGGATATCTGTGGCATTTGATCTTCATAAACACTCACTTCTTAGTTGCTAGGCAGGTCTGTTCCCATTTTATAGAAATGGCAAAAAGAAAAGGACAAAACTGGCGCAGAAGAGCACAGGAAATCAGTGGCAAATACACTTAAAACTTCAAGGTCCCAGCTTCCATTTCGTAGGCTTGATTTTTCCTCAATTTGAAATTAAGAATTATGTAGCAGAGTACAATGTCATGAGCTGTATATATATATATATAATTTCTCTGCATGTGTGTGTGCATGGGTGCTTGGGCACGTGTGTATATATGGTATTTGCTCGCGTGTAATGTGGTATTTCAAGTTTCAGTCGGGGCTGCTGCTTTTTTCCTCCCCACAACAAAGTTTCCCTCGGGGAGAGCGGGAGGCGTCAGCAGCAGGGTGGGCTGGTGTCACCGCCTCGGTGTGACCGGCTCGGGGACTGACTGCAGGAGGTTTTTAAATGAAATAAGCATTTATTACTGCCGGCTGAGCTGGTGTCTGACAAGCACCCGACACCCCCAGAAGAAGCAAGGCTGTCAAGGTGCCGAGTGGCTTCACTCTCTGCAGGTCTATGATCGGGGTCCTGTCCCGGTCCCCAGCTTCAGAAAGAAAAAATTAGACACCACTGATATTACTGGGACGTGGAGGGGAGACTTTGCCCTAATGAAGGCCACAGTCACCGGTGGCCAGGTGAAACAGGGAACAAGGGGTCACCTTGTGGCCTGTGGAAACCAAACCATCGAATTCTGTAACTTTTTAAAAGGTGGAGATAGGACGCTGCAAGATGCTGGGAAGGAAATGAAAAGAGGGAGAGGGCGAGCTGAAAGGGATAAATAAAACATAAAGAGGGGAGAAAAGCCTGTAGTACAAGCAGCTGGAAAGCAGTAAAGCAGAGGAGGGGGAAGGAAAGTCAAGTGCAAGAAGAGGTGGAAAAATTGTAATTAAGAACTGGGGAAAAACACCAAACTCGGGTATAACAACACAGGCCATGGCAATATCTTGTTTTATTATATCTACAGCTCTGCATAATAGCCTCCCTGAAAAAAATACACTACTGTATTTCTAATATTAAGAAATCCATGAGGGGGGAAAATTGTCCACTGCACAAACCCACCATTTTCATGCGTGGATTCCTGTGTCTCTGTAGTAACAGAACTCAGGCTCTAAAAAAAAAAGCTGTTTTTCTGTAATCCCTTTCTGGTTAAGGAGGTCTGGCAACAGGCTGCAACTGTCCTTGGCTGTAGGAAGTGCTTAGTTTTCCCTTCCAGGTCTTTGTAATCAGATATACAGGCAAGAACACACCAGAAGAGTCGTGATGTGGCACATCCTCTTTCACAGCAGCCTTCTGACACTAACAGTTTGTCACCTCTCACTAGTACTCAAATATGCGCGAGAAGCCAAGTACTTGTAATCTAGGCTTGTGGTCCAGGTCACAGAATAAGGCAGCCTCTCTTAATGGATTTATTGGCGAGGAAGAAGTTGGGCTTGCTTTGACAACCCTCTCTCCTTGGAGAAAGCGTTGGAGAAAATGCACCAAAAAGAGAAAGAAAAAAAAAAAAAACAACCAAAAAACAAACCCAAGGTCAAAGGTGCAAGGGGAAAAAACTTCCAAATATTAAAAAAAAAAAAAAAAGGGGGGGAAAAAGTTTCCGAGCTTATCACAAGGAAGTCTTCAGTCTAAGTAAGTCCAGAGCGCTATCAGGTTGTGTTATAGCGTGGCAGTAATCCTGGCTTAATTACAGCACCTCTTAAACCGGCTTCGGGTCGTATTTCTCTCGCTGTTACGCTCTGGGAATGCGTGATGACAGGAATGCAGTGCTGCTGCTGCACACATGCTCTACCTCACCCCTTCGTTCTTCTGGGCTTATGCGCTGCCGTATTTATTTTAACTTGCCCGACCCGTAAGAAAAACCTGCCTCCGTTCGGAGAAGAAAGGCTGCCCTGTTGTTGTTGGGTGGTTTCTTTTTTTTTCATGCCAGGCCTTCTGATTGAATTCGTGCTTCCTCTGCACAGAAGACAATTGGTGCAGAAGGGTTTTAAAGCTGGGTACCCAAGACTACCTAAAAAGGTAGGGGAAGGAACACAGGGTGTAGGACACATCCTTCGCTTTGACGCGTGTTTTTCCTCTCCTATTGTCATGGACTCAAAGCAGGTTAGTTAAAGGTGGCAGTTACAAGCCCAGATGGAAGGTGGGCTTGCAACACCTCGGTGTACAAACTACCCAGAGAGAGGAGCAAGCCCTGAATCCTGCACTGATTTTTCACGCAGCCAAGCGTTCATTAAACCTCTCGCATACAATAGAATTCAAAAACTCGGAGAAGTGCGAGTGATGGCAAGTCAGTTCATTCACCGGCTGCTCTTCCAAAGGATATCGCCGTAAAAGATGTGCCAAAAATGTTGGCCTCAACTTTCTTGTTTTCCACTGGTGTCACATATCGTTAGTACCCTGGTATTTAAGTAACTGGCTGATATATGGGGGCCAGCTGTACCGTAAGGCAGAAAGACACCCTATCCTTCTGCTCTGGGAGCTGAAAAAATAGAGAGCGAGATGCAAGTATCCAAGATAAAGCCCACCAGCAGTAAAAGCCATTACGGATTATGTTTTTAAAAAGTAATTCACACATCTCTGCCCCTCTTCCCGTCCCCCCCACAGAGCCTGCATCTCTGCTTTGTGCTCGTGGAGCAGCTCAGGAGATTGCAGAGGGGCCACCTAGCACGAGCAGAGCCCCAGGGTGCTACAGCAACGCAAATAACGAGCAGATTCTGCACATCAGGTAGGTACCTTTAAAGGAAAAATCCACCGAGAAAGAAGAGCCATTGGCTATAGCAAGTGGGCACTGTTTTGCATGTGGCATGGCCGTTATTTATCGATATATTAGTTTTAAACTCTAAATTCTAGCCTAGAAGATTCACTCGCCGTACTCAAAGCTGAAGCAAGCACCGCAGGCGGGTTTGCAAACGGGACAACGAGCATATTTGCTGGGCAGTCCTAAAAACCAAAGGGAACTAAATCCCAGCAGCTGCTACAACTCCACAGAGCATTTGCTGGACAACCCAGTACTAAGCTCCCTCTCGAAATTCTTGCTTATACAGCTGTGCAATATAGCGAGTATATTTTATAGATGTATGTATATATAGCACGCTTAACAGGCAGAGAGATCTTTAAAACCTTAGAAAAGTTGGGAGGCCTGAAAATAGGCTACTCCACCCTTTGTAAACAACCTCTTGTCATGAATTTACTTCCATATGTGCATGAAGCTCTGCTGACATTAAATAGGCTTCCAAAGTAGTGGTTCAGCGCTGAAAATGTATGGTTCCCATCCCTCAGTTTGAAAAGAATGCAAGCAAGAGACAAACCCAAGGGTGAAAAAGCACTGATTCATCACCTCACAGAAAAGTAATTCAATTACCTCTTGGATATTTTATTACAGCCTTAGATTCAGAGTCTGTTTCATTGGCATATACTAGAACTTGGGCAGGATAAAACTCTAGAGAGGAGTCATAAACACGCAGAGAAAGGTCGTGACTCAACACACACCCGACCCAAAGGCTTCTGGAAAATCAGTGCAAAGTTATCAGCCCGCGCGTTCTCCGGACCAGACCCCAGCGTTGCAGAGTCACTTTGTCCCCACGTACTCTTTAGCCATTGGTTTTCAGTGGGACCCCGGAGCTTCTCTGTTCTCTTCTGATGCCACAGAAGCGCCCGTCAGAAGGAAGGCTCCACGCCTGGGACAGCAGCCCTGCCTATTCCTGGTGACCACAGCTCAGTGCCACTCTCCCCTTGGCTTTTGAAGCTCGGACATTCCCCATCGGTGTGTCTCGGTGTCCCCCCGAGACAATTTCCCATTGCCCTGTTCAGATGAAGCTTTACGTAGGCACCACTTGCGCTTGCCTCTCTGCAGAAGCTCTTCTGAGCATTTCTCCTGAGGGCAGAGATTTGCATATTCTAGCAAAGGAATTTTGTATCACTGGGTCTCAAACTTCTCCCATCACCTTGTAAGAAGGTTCAGTTCTTCAGCTGGGGACCAGTCCAGCAAAATAATTTTTGTCTTACTAAGTGACGCCCTACGTGACAGTGCAATCTGTTAAAGCAAATGTACCAACCCCAGGGAGCTCTGCTACTTTTTTCTATACATCCCTCTATATTACCAGGTGGATGTCAGTTGCTGTGCTATTAATTCATTTGTTTTTAAATAAGAAGACGGGCTTAACTCCAGCAGAGCGCTGTTATCTCCCAGATTTTCTGAAGGTCAGTGCAAGATCTTTAACTCCTCTGCGGAGCTAAGCTGAAGGGAGCAGCACCCAAAGCCTCACCTTAGCAAAATGCTTCCAACACAGCACTTGAGCATCACACGGGATAGGAGAGCAGTCTCTGGTGTGAATTTTTCAGCCAACAACTTCCCTACCAGAGTCAAGGCTGAGAACAAGTGAAGCGTGTAGATGCTCCGAAGAAAAACACCCCTTATTACAAAGGAAAATCATTGCAATATTGAAATAGCGAAATTAAGAAAAGTAAACTAAAATCAAATTAGGAAAATAAAGAAAAAAAACCTCTGCAGTTCTGAAAAGCATATTCCTCCCTCCCGCCACAAAAGCGTACTTACATCCTTTAAAGCATGTGAATGGTGCTGGCATAGGATAAGGTTTCTTTCAAAATGCTTTTCATATTATAATGAATTTTTGTGAGGCACAGAGAACCACTTCAACTTAATACTTTTGGAAATCTAAAAAGATCTTTTTCAAAAGAAGCAAACATCTTAAGTGAGATAATTTACATGAAAGTGAAATTTCCTAGCATTAGAATTCTGTCTGAAAGAATCATGTACAAAATGGAGAACTAGAAAGTCTTTAGTCTTCATTAAAACTGATCACTATTGAGCTGAACTCAATACCTTCACAAGCCAAGGGGGGTAAATCATACTAGTTCATGGTGCTCATCTCAGAAACTCTTGCCAGGAGCCACCACGTTTCCATACCTAAAGATTTCAAGTGCTCTTTACCCCCAGCTATTCCAGGAATCAGCAAATATACTCGGGACAAGTATTTCTTAGGTTCTAACAGAAAGTAGAAGAAACTCCAGATGCAAGTGCTCAGAGACTCGCCTTCCATCATTTTCTTGATGGGGGAGATGTTTGGGAACCTTTCCGTCTCCCACACAGGGTAAGGTAGATCAGGCAATCTGCCTTCACAGCTGGCAGGTCTCACATTTGTCAGAGCATGATGCCAGCATCAAATTGGGGTTTTTTTTTTAAATTCCTTCCTTTCCAAAGATGGATCTTACTATTATCCCCGCTGATGGAACCAAGACTAAAACAACACAGACATCCAGGACTGAAGCAATGACAGACTATCTGAGAAAGCATTTAAGTGCCCTCAGTCATCCAAGGAGTAAAAAGTTATAAAAACAAGTACTTCTTTTTATTGCCCACATCCTCGTGTCATTGCTCTGGTACTTAAAAAAAACCCCACAAACCCTACGGATTTCTACCCACCACGTAGTAATTACTGAAATAACAAAGAATTGGAAAAAAAAGTCTTTCCAAAGCCTGATGCTATTACCCAGCTGCCAATGAAAAAGCCCTCACTAACACCCCTTAAGTCTATCCTCCTGCACTCCTAATCTGAACACAAAAGGTTGGGTTTAAACACCCCCCGCACACACCCCGAGATTAAAACCGCCTGCAGTTTTCTGCTTCGGGCCAGCAATGACAATACTTTAAATCCTTGGCTACTGGCTTCACGAAGACACAGCCTCCAGACAGTCCCCCAAAGTTCTTTGAAATGTTAAACACAAAGCAGGAGGAGGTCATAAAGGAAATATTCCTTATGAAAGGAGTGGATATCATATGCAGGCTTTTCAAATACATTTCTCAGTTGCTTTCCTTTCAGCCACCATATTCTCAATCCTGCCTTGTCTGAAGCTTTTGAAATAAAATTCAGGAATGAAATCAAACACACAAATAAGCCCTGGAAACAGCTGCCAATATAAGCGTGTGTTACCTTCTAGCTCCCATAAATCTCTCCAGTGTATATTGTATCCTACTTCTTATCTGGAAAGTCTAATTATTTGCCAAACAAACGGTCCTACAGCAATTATCAAAACCCCAGCCACTTAAAAGTAAGGTGTAAGTTTTATTGCATAATCTTCTGTAGCATCTGCCCAGTTATTTCAATAGAAGCCAGTGTGGTTCCCTGCTGCACTGGAAATCCAGCTATCTTTCTGCCAAGAGCCTTCCGGTGCACACAAAAGGAAGGAGGACTGAGAGACCCGTTTTGTCCTCTCTTATCCCATAAACTAACAAGCCTTTTCTCCACCACAATTTTTCTCAATAAATACAGCTAATTACGTAGGAGGATGGGATTTGCAAGGTAGGTGTAAAAAAAAATAAAATAATCAGTTTAGCCCACCAGCTTTACCAAGAAGAACCATCAGCTTAAACTATGAGAGAGTTGCTTGCAGGGTAGGGGAGGAGACAAACACAATGGTGGCCCAGCTGGAAGCCATGAGCTTTGTGGTTCAAACTGTTGGTAGGTGGTCAAGTGTTCCTGTCCGCTTCCATTCCCCTGGAGGTAAACAGGGTGGTAGGAGCTTTATTTCTGGTCCTTGCCCCACCCTGAACACTCAATGCCTCTCCTTCCTCATTAAACTCAATGAAAAATGAGTTGTACATTCATTTTTAAGAACTTCTGTTTGGTTTGCCCGTCTCGTAAGGTCTCGCAAGCCCAGCCCATACTAGCTTCTGGCTAGATGCTCCACCAGACATCCATAGAAACATCCCTGACTGGATTTACAGATTGTGTAGTTGAGGAGGAACGTAACCGGTTGCCACAGTGATGTCCACTGTCTGAGGAGCCTTTGGACTTCAGTCTCACAAGAGGTACCAAGAGCTAAAAACCCTTTTAATTAGATGACGTGGTTAATGGAAGCAAGCACTCCAGCCAGCAGCAAACGCGTGGTTAAATCACTGGGGATCCTGAAGAACCAGGCTACTGCAGTTTGAAGTTATTCAAGCTGTTTAATGTTGGGGTTTTTTTTTGCAAATTAGTGTAGCCCAGCCCACAGAAACTGCCATCGCTGTGACTATATGCACGTTTGACAAGCTGCTTCTAGACATAAGTGTATTATTTGGGTACCTTCAGAGGAGGGAAAGCCTGTTCACAGCAACGTTCCAGCTACAGAAGAGGACTGAAAGGTTACAGCAAGCTCAGGAACATCACATGCTTTTGGCAAGGTGGGATGGAGGAGGATGAAAGGCAAAGGAGGGTAAGCAGAAGAATTACTGTTCCTCGCTGATTAAACAAGCACAGAAGCTATGATTACAGATCACAGACATCTTTTATAACATGCCAAACTAGCACTCAGAAGAACATGCCTCGGTAACTCAGTCGCACAGGCAGTATCGGCTGTCAACAGTTTGAAAGAAGACAGGGGGGTCTTCTGAAACAGAGACCCTGCCCAAACCCCCTGCTTTTGGCCAGGGAGGTGGTACAAAGATTTGCCAGTGCGCTGGAGAACAGGCACGGCCGGACACAGGCAGGCAAAATGCTCCTCCATTTCCATCCTCACTCTTCGTGGCAGGAATCAACCCAAGATAGGCAGTGATCCCTCCCCATCTGTTGGGCTCCTTACCCCCATAAAACAAGCAAGAACAAACTCCAGGAGGCTGTAACCGGCACCCAGGCTTGTGTGCAGCTATAAAAAAGCGTCCCTAGAGGAACCCTGGAAGGGAGGTATTTCATTGTTAGAGGAGATCAGGTCCACGGAATGTCCTAGGAGTCAAAAGCAGTGATTCACAGGCACAGTCCAGGCTTGCCTTGGCTCACACCACTTGAATATCAACTACAGTCACTCAGCCTGGTTTTTCCAAGGGAAAAAAAGAAAAATCAGTAGGAAACAAAACTATTAGTACTCGCTCTCTTTAACTAAAGTAACCAACCACCCATTAGTAGCAAAGGAATGTCAATGATTCAATATTAGTATGTTTTTTAAAAATCACATACTTCTGTTGAGTAAGACTTCTTGTCAATTTTAATGAGACATCTACAACTAACATTATAAAAGTATGATATTTTTTTTCATAACTCCATGCTATCAACAACTCATTTAGATATTTAGTTCTACTTCTTGTTTCGGCGTAACCAGTTAGAGAAGTTTGCAAGACATTTTGCTTTTTCCCTATTTAAAAAAAAAAAACAATCCACAAACCAAAGAAGAACACTGATCTGTGAACCTGTGATGACAATAAAGCGGGCTCCTCTTTTAGCAAGTTGAGATGTTGAGCAGGCCACTTGGAAAGTGGCAAGGTCTTGATTCAGAGGGTGTCTGAACAGATTCCTGTTTAACTGTACCACTTCAGAAAACTGCATTCCCCCTGATTGCTACACCTCGAAAATCAATGCAAAGCCTGGCAATCTCAGAACAAACGCAAATTTCACCATATCCGTCTTCTAATAACAGTATTCCACCACCCCTGGAACAACTAGGTAAGAAATTCAAACCTTCCAACTCATAAAATAATGTTTTATGAAACATTTAAGATAAGAGAGCTGAGCTTACCAACTGTGAGAAAATCCAGTGGTCAAAAACAAGAACAAATTCAGAAAACATTTGGACTATCATTGCCCTCTCAAAGGAAGAAAAGGTGACGCTACAGACCTTTATGGAAAGAACTGCACAAGTCCTTTCCAAAACAGAATGCACAGCTTTAGAGTCAGTTATGGAGACGTATCCACCAATGTGAATACAAATTACTATAGGTACTAAAAGCAGGAACATCTCCCAGGTGATGGAGGCAAGTTATTGGGTACTGAATGCTCCTGAAGAAACTTCATTACGTTTACGCATGTTTGAACCAATTCCTGCACAAGTTAGGGTTCCACATTTACTGAAAAGGGTAATTACTGGGCTTAGACTGAAAATAAACAACTCCAGTAACAAAACAGTTATTCCAACAAAGTTCATAAATCATGTATGACTTCATGGTTTCCTTGACTTTTCTGGAAGCCAACTCAACTTTTTCTTGGATATCATGATTTCCATGGTCAGAAATGAAACGTAGTCACCCGTCCTTCCCAGGGATGACCGTGACAACTGAATGCTCTGAAGATGGCAAGCTGAAGCTCTCAGCGATGCATTTTCGTATCCGAAGAGCAGGCAAGGAAAACAACGTCGCAGAGAGAAGCAGATGGCCAATGAGTTATCGCTCTCGGTCTGATGACTTATGTGGGCTGAACTTGTTTATTTACTCACATATTTGCAAAAAAGAAACTTTGCTTATGTTAAATATATATTATGTATATATTATAGACACAGTACGTACCGCTACCTACACACAGCATGGAGGGATCAAGTACATACCCTCAAATTACCACGCGTTCTCCCGCAGGGACAGAAGTCACAGTTGACCCTTTCCAGGGAGTTAAGTGACAGGTATGTCTAACACTGCAGCTCAAGAAAGGGTTAAAAATGGATATCAGAGTTACAGCTGCCCTCCTCCAGGTCCTCCAGGGCAGGGAACAGAGCCTTTAATTACTGGCTGTACCTTTTAAACCATCCAGAACCCTCTGCCCGGTCACAGCCCCCTGTTGATGCTAACCCCTACGTGTGATGCAGGATGAAACCACTGTCATATGGTTGGGAAGCAAAAAAGGACTGTTTCGTGTGTCAGCGAGCCCTGTCATGTGAACCGTCCTTGAAAACACAGATTCTTCTTAGCTCATCTCACCCCCTCTTTAGGGTTGTTCTCGTTATCTTCTCTTTAATTGTTCTCATTATCTTCTGGGCACAGAAAAATAACGCAGCCATTCAGAGCACATAAAATGCAATTTGTATAAGCAGAGCGTTGGGGAAAGAATTGAAAGATTTCAGCTGACAAATTAGCTGCTGAAAATCGGGAAAGGTCACCGTGTGGCCATCTAACCCCCTGAAAATCACCAGAAAGTCCTTTCCACCTGCAGTTACAGTAATGCTGCTGCCCTCAGCTCCAGGTAACCACCAGCCTCACAGTTGTAAAGGCTCTTGGCGACCACCTCCTCGCCCGTGTCTTCTGGACAAAGAGATTTTGCGTTATTTTCCCAGCAGCCGAAGTTTCACTGCGTTCTTGTAGCGCAACTGCAGCGAGTGAAGGATGAAAAGCAGTCAGTGTAATTTTACCTGGTGGCAAGAGCACAAGGCATTTTTCTGTAGATTCTTTGAGTTATGGGGATGTAGCTGTGATGCAGGATGTGCTTATCTGAACAGATCCCCGCAGGTTGGCTGCATGGACCAGCCAGTTCTGGATCAGATCCTCTCCACATCCACAGGTATATAACCATGGGGATGGAGCCCCTCTGGATAAACCACTCAGCTCCAAACAACTCCTCTTGTGACAACCACCCCTGCAACTCCAAGGACTTCAGCAGGACCATGGGTCCAGCAGATCCCCCAGCATCAGTCCGGAGACTGACGCCCTGAAGAAGGACGGAGGTACGGTGGAGGAAGGCTCACATCTGGCCCATCCACATCTGGTGCCAGGCAGCCCGGCGCTGTGCCAGCGTAGAGAAGTCTTCTCCCATCCCTCCACCCACTGCCTGGTGTGGGAAGTGTTACACAGACAGACTCATGAGCACCATCTGCTTCGCTGGAGCGTTCGACTCCCTCCCTCCGGCGTGTTAAACAGTCTGAGATAGGTCTACGTGCACTAATACAATCCTACATTTTCCATTTCTATATGTGGTGAAGGAAAAACAAAGTCAAAACGTACTTTTCCTCTCCCACAACATCACTCTTGGTTTTCTAACTGAATTTGCTTGCGCTGCTTCTTTTCAAAAAAAAGGAAAAAAAAGGAAAAAGAAATTCTGTGGGAGCATGGAGTTTAATTAGAAGAAACTCTTATTTCAATAAAAATTAACAGGCATAAATAAGCACAATACTGACATCTGTACAGGAACATGAAGTCTACAGAGGAAACTACTTTTTTTTTCTGTGGCATCTTTCTTCATTCTACTACGAAGACAGAACACAGAATTTCATAGATCAACGCAAATGCAGTGAAAACCTCAGAGCAGGAAAAAACCCTCTTCTTTCTAAAGACATGAAATCACTACCCATCCTTTTCCTATTCACATGACGTTTTAAAATAAAAAGAAAAAAAAAAATTCCAAATACTTAGGTTGTCAAGTCAAGTCATTAATCCCACACAACAGTGTGGTCTACCAATTAGAGAATATATTACTTAGAGCATTTCTGTATCTTGGAATGCAAGTAACTGAAATAGCCTCCCAGGGCTCTGGGAGACACGACTGCTGGTCAGACAGAGGCACAGTCTAGTACTCTCCATTTTTAAAAGCTGTCCAGTGACTCCACTTGCCCCATCTTTCATAGTGAAGAGAATGATGTTTGTCAGTTTATTTTTCACGGAAATCCAAAGTCCCACAACTGCAAATGTGGCCACTTTGGCTCTCGCTGGGCTTCAGCATCCCAGAAAAAAAACAAGGAGAAAATGAGTTCCCAGCAGGTTACAACTGAGGGTCCTAAAGGGGAACAATCCCGTGCAGGGAGCAGAGATAGGAACAGCACTTGTATCTCCTAGTGTCAACCCTGCATCCTAACTAGAGATCAAAAAGACGGGGACAGCTCCGTTGCCCTTCTCTGGACACACTCCAGCACCTCAACATCTTTCCTGGAGTGAGGATGCCAAAACTGGACACAGTATTCAAGGTGGGGCCTGGCCATCCCTGCCAGGACTGGCTGCCTTTCTTCTAGAAGACAAGACTGGACTTACTACTGTGGCCATGAATGCTTGTTGATTTAGTCCAGAATTCTATGTTTTGGTCACTTGAATAGCAGATTGCCCTTGTAACCTGCTCACAAATACCTCAGCTCTCAGGATAAGACATTAAATTCAACTTAGCACTCTCTGACATCCTGCAAATTGGAGATCTATTCATGGGACTGAGAAAATATGGGAGGTCGGGGGGAGGAAATATTAATATCGCAATTATGCAGTTCATACCATTTTAGTAAACTATTCAACAGCAAAAAAAATACGAGAAGGTAGCTCTTGAAAACGCTTAGAGAAACACATTCTTAATTGAGGCTTGAAAGCCATCTGAATAAATACAGCAGAAACCTTCCATGGCCATGGGTTTATAACTGTGATTTACACTCTGATAGCCAAGCAATGAATGCAGATTGTCAGGCACCTGAAACTGCTTTACGTTTATGATTCATTTGCACAAGAGCTGCTTTCAACAGCTTCCTTTTTTTTTTTATTATTTGAATTATAAGACCATTAAAACAGAAGCAAGACCCCAGCAATCCCCAATACACATCTAGCCCAATGTTCAACCTCCTAAAGGGGCCAGCAGCGCACAGCCAGGGAAGCATAAGGCAGTGTTCATACTTCCCCCTAAAAATCTGTGTCTCCCCCCATTTTCAGCTCAAGGGGTTTGCTGTGATTCCTCTGTGGAGTTTTCTCTGGGAGACTTCTCTGCCAAAGGCTTGCCCGGTCTCCCCGTCAGCCCACGTAAACCTCCTGCACCCACAGCATCACCAGCCAGAAGTCCTGCAGGTTACTCCCTCTGGCATGAAGAATCACCTCCTCTTTCCTTTGAGCCCAGCTCCCTCCGCTTCTATTTCCCCCCAAAATTATATGGATGAGCCTGGATACCTGGATGAGCAACAGCTGAAGCATCAAGTCATTGCACCTCATGATTGTGTCGTCTTTAGATACTAGCACAGATTTATACAACATAAATCACCTTGCCTGATTTGATGGGACAGTGGCCACTGGGCGCTTCAAAGAGTTTTATTTTTTTGAGGATAGCATCACTCTTGACATAGCAAGAATTCAGCAGCGGCGTTAGTGAATACTGGGATTTATAACCAAGGTTGCGTGCACGAACACGCATGGCCAAGGCTGACCACAATATGCTCTTCCTTCAGAGAAGAAACAGTTCGCCTCCTCATCTCCTACCGCGAAGAATGTTTTCACCCACAGCGTGTTACATTTAAATATAATGAACTCTTGCCTTATTTGAATTTATTTCTGAACCAGGCAAGTTGAATGTGCTCAAGAGATGGTAGTGATATAAACTGCTTTTTAGTGTAGGATTATGAAACTTGTAATAAGCCATCCCACACACTTTTTATATCAGACAGCTTCCAGAAAAGTTATTTTAGATTATTTTTCTGTTGAAAAGCGGTTATGGCATTGCGCAAAATATCCTGCCTGTAGAAATCATCAGAATACTTCAGTCTCCAGCCTTGCAGTGGTTGCTCCGGGTTGGCAAGTTCTTAAAAAAAACTCTAACCCTGTTTCTCTAGGAGTTCACCCACATCATCATTGCGGGACGAGGGATCTGTCTAGGTCTTCCAATTTCATCACGGCCTTTTCTTTCATTTCTTTTCAGTCTTTCATCACGATTGTGCCTGGAAACTTATGAGGAGTCGTAGTGACAGGGATGACTGCAGGTGAACTAAGAAAACGAGTAAAACACTCGCTTTTTATTATTTTTTTTTCCCAAAACATACAGAACTGCTGACAGACTGCAGTTTGGGATGGGCCATCCCTCTGGATTTTATGAAGACACGATGGAAAGAATCTGGCGAAGGCAGACAAAAAATAGCGGTAGGAGGGAACCGAGACACACAAGAAGTATTCTTAAAGGCCGCTCTCCGGGTATTGAATTAAAAAAAAAGCAGCAGAATCTTGCCATCCTGTGGCAGGGGAGCACCAGGCAGTGCCCTCTGCTGCTCGCCGCCGTAACGGGCGACGCCGCGCTCAGCGATGACATCACTCCGTACCCAACCACACGGCCTGCGGAACGTTCCGCAAATATTTATTTCCTTAATTACGCTTGTTTTCTAAAAATACTAATAAATTATGCAAACATCTCCACCACCAGCTCGGAGCAGATGTTTTCGTACGCTCTCCTCTTTCCCGTCTAGTACCCTGCGTTCTGTCTGCGAGCAAGCTGTCAACCCGCCTCCCACGTCTACACAGTTGGGGGGGGGAAATTCATGCTGAGAGGGAGCCAAGAAGCTGGGAACCGGGGTGGGGGGAGTGTGCAGCACCCCTCAGCATGAGATTTAATCACCGAACACCCATAAAGGCTGAACATCTTGGTGGGATGTGGTCTACACACCACCCTCGCCGCTCCCTCGAAACCCAAGTGAGCTGGAAGTGCCGGTCGCCCCCCCTGCTCTGCGCTGAAAGAACGACAGCAAAGACAAACAAGCACAAGGGGAACTCAAACCTCTGATGTAATTTTCGATTTCCAAATAAACGGGCATTAAATGTTCCGTAAAAGGTCCCTCGCGCGCCACGTGAAAAGAGGTAAACGCAGACTGGAGGGACCGCGAGCCCCAGAGGATTTATTGATTGTCAGACGGAGCCCAGGAGGTCTCCTAATGTGGAATACAAATATTTAATCTGATTCTGAAATCTTATCTGCCGCCTTTAAGAAGATTAACAGAAATTCTCTCACTGCAGACTCTGAATTCTGATCCATTTCCTGAACTAGGAATATTTTCCAGAAGCAAAGCTTGTGCATTTCAGCTACGTTATTAGCGTTCGCCTCAAAAAATCAAATTCAACAAAGTTGATCAAGATGAAAACCTGTTCAAGGAAGTTAGGTCATTAAAAAAAAAAAAGTTGTTTGCATGCATATGTGTTGCATGGAACACTCACGTCACATGCAAAGCATGATGAGACATGAAACATGAACCATTAAACAAAAACATGAGACAGGACAAGGGGTAATCGTTTTAAACTGGAAGAGGGGAGATTTAGATTAGATATTGGGAAGAAATTCTTTCCTGTGAGGGTGGTGAGACCCTGGCCCAGGTTGCCCAGAGAAGCTGTGGCTGCCCCATCCCTGGAGGTGTCCAAGGCCAGGCTGGATGGGGCTTGGAGCAACCTGGTCTGGTGGGAGGTGTCCCTGCCCAGGGCAGGGGGATGGAACTCAATGATCGCTCTTGGCCTTTTGGCTAAGATGAAGTGTAGTGTAGTATCTGTGATCTTTAAGGTCCCTTCCAACTCTAACCATTCTATGATTCTACGAATCAAGGTCTCCACAAACAAAAAACTGGCATGAAGATGTTACAGTAGAAAAGTTCTTTTGAAGAAAAGAAGTTTTCCCAAACTTGATAATCTCTGCTCCAGCCTGGAATGGAAGGAGACATTCTGGAAAAGAGGGAAGAA
>JAHREE010000217.1:160472-200484 GCA_033628505.1 Tringa tobata
AGAAAAAATAAATTTCAAAAAATAAAACCAAAGAGATGTGTCCACAGAAACCTGAAAAGCAGCCAGACAGCAGCCCTGTTATCGCTGCTGCGGCTCGTTTAAAGACAGTGCTTTTCCACACTGCAGTCACATTTCCAGTTCCTTCGCAGACCTACCTGGAGGGACCGAATAATTTGCATCTATCTTTTCCCAACATTCCACATATTATTTGCATTTATCGTGAAAGGGTGGAGAATAATAGTGCTTAGCGCAAGAAATAAATACATTTAAAAAACAAATCAGTCAGCGCTGCCAGTCAGACAGATGCAAAAGTTGACAAAATACAGCCTTTCATTATTTTTTCATTCCAACCAATGCACAAAATACATGAAATATAAAAGAGTGCCTAACATAGATTTTTTCCAGCTGAATGGAGCTCTGACAGTCAAGAACACTGCATTTTTCACATAATAAAATGTGATTTTCCATCAATTGTACCAGTAATGAAAACGTAGCAGAGCACAATCCCTTGAAAGCCAAGAAGTCGAAGCCAAGGGTGAGGCTGAAAGTGGCAAAACCAGGAGCCTCCAGGGAAGAGAAGCCGGAGGGGGGAGGAGAACTGGTCCCCTGCCATTCATTTACTTCTCTTCCCCCCCCAAAAAGGGCTCCCCCTCCTCCTGTTCCTGGTGTTTAATGCAGGGGAGTGGGGGGGGAGGAAGCAGCCAGAGCAAAACCATCCATCTGGTTCCCATCACAGGGAAGACTTCGCCGAGGCCAGCTCCTGCCAAAGCCTGTCATTAGCAATCAGCCGGAGAGGGGGTGTGAGAAAACACAGTGCTGCTAAGACAACAAACCTAATACTTTTAATACACTAACCGTAACAGCGGTACTCAATTTTGTTCTTCGTAAAAAGATCACCCGAGTCGGATGGGTCATCCTGGGAGCCTCATTTTATCAGAGGAACTAACGGAACGGGCAATGCAAATGTTACTTTCCTCTGTGGCGGTGTATCCATCAGCACGTACTAGAAGCATCTCCAGCAGAGAAACATGGCAAGGAAGGATAATTTGGTTAATTTGGTTTGGTAAATCTTGCTGCCCATTAATATACTTCAACTCCTTTTAGCTACAGCACAGTAGACGCAGCATTTACATCCCGATGCAGTCCTTATATCCGAGATCAAGTACTTTATGAAAGCTTGGAGAGATGTCCATCAAACTGCCTGTGTTCTCCTGCCACGGAAGTTCAGCACATCCCTTCCCACCTCCCCTAGTCTTGCCAGCCAGCTAGAGCAATACCAGCATTTTCAAAATTCCACAGAGAAACTGCCCTTTTTGCATATAAGAGTAGTTTGGGTTGGAAGGGACCTTTAAGGGCCATCTACTCCAACCCCCCTGCAATGAGCAGGGACATCTTCAACTAGGTCAGGTTGCTCGGAGTCTCGTCCAACCTGGCCTTGAATGCTTCCAGGGATGGGGCATCCACCACCTCTCTATCATCTTTTAAGATCTATTTCATCACTCTTTTATTTCAGGTGACCAGAAAAAAAGCCAACAGAACCCAAACCCACCCACAAGTGGTCTGCAGCAATACCTCCCAGAGCTGCTGCCACGGGGAGTGAAGACCTACAGGGAGGACCTGATGCTGCTGGACGCAGCAGGCAGATGAAAGCAGCGCTGCCAGCTGGACTTTTCAGGCACAACTTTTTCCACCCCCATGGGAATATAAACACACACACCCTAATTACTGCATAAGAGTGCCTGCCTGTTAATTCCCTATCTGAAGTAATTAAATCTGACTGGGGTCAAAAGTGAGCCGCCAGCAGGGGACAGAGACGGGCGGCAAGCTCTAATCCTCTGCTGTTCTCCAAACCTGCCCCAAACCAGACCCCACGGGAGCTCATTCTCCTCCAGACTCCTTGTTCAGAGCGGTTGTCCAGCTCTCTACGAGCCACGTTTTTTCCCCATCACTTTGCCAAGAGCTGTCCCTCCTGCTCCACTGGCTCAATCCCACCATCCTGGAAGAGGGCACCGGAGCAGGTGAAGGCTGTGGGATCTCCTGGAGAGCAACCCAAGATCAGCTCTGCGGCACGATACCTCCCTTGAGCTCCTTCCCAACATCGTGACCGACACTTACACAGCAGGAATCGAAGCTGCTGAGGTTCTTTTTAAAGATCAGGGGGCAGGAGACATAAATGGGGAAGAAATCTCCTTTGGGAAGAAGGACCATGTCTCTGCCCAAGGATGACATGGTTCCGGCTCCCTCGGGACTGTCCCCAGGCACATCACTGTCACCTGGCTTGCTTCCCTCAAGCTTCCTCCTTTTGTTAGGCTGTTCCCACGCAGATCTAATAATACCCTGAACAGATGAGTGAATAACAGCTCTTTCTTCCTCCTTTCAGGAAACTATTTTCCCACTTGCTTCTCCCCTCTCCCTGCCCGCAGCACTTAGCTCCAAACTTTAATGGCCCATTTAAGTGGGGGAAATCCTCCTCTAGGAATGACTTGCCCTGGGCTATTCCATGGGCTGCTCAGAAGTGAAATCTCATCCTTAATAGCCTCTTCAGTCAAAGAGGAACCTTCCCAGCACCCTAGACATAGAGATGGAAAGCGAGGCGAGATTTCCTTTGTCTGGTTCTTTCTGACACGTTTTTCTGTGCTTATTATCTTAGTGCTTTAGAAAGTAAATTGAATTTCACTGAAATTTTTTGGAGTTGGAAGGGACCATAGAGATCATTTAGTCCAGCTCTCCTGGATTGCCTAGAACATGTTTCTCAGGACTGCTGATGTCACTGGGAGATCAGAGCTGAGCCCCAGCCTCAGTCTGATTATCCAGCAGCAAGTAGGAGCAATGAGAAACTTCTCAAAATGTTTTTTTTTGCCCCCGCTTTGTGGGACAGGGACATTTATGTCTCAGCCCACTACGATGAAGCTCCCACGAGTGTTCAAGGGCCAGAGAAGCACTGGTGCCACAGTCTGGAGTGCTGAATAGTCACAGATGAGTCGACAGCCAGCTGAACACGAGCCAGCAGTGTGCCCAGGTGGCCAAGAAAGCCAACAGCATCCTGGCCTGTATCAGAAACAGTGTGGCCAGCAGGACTGGGGAAGTGATATGGTTTAGTGGTGGACTTGGCAGTGCGAGGTTAGTGGTTGGACTCGATGATCTGAAAGGTCCCTTCCAACCTAGTCAATTCTATGAGATGGAGACTGGGGACAGACAGCTCTGTGAAAAGCCGGAGGAGCAGCTTTGAAGGAAGAGATATGGTAGGAACAGAAGCTGGCCCCTTAAGAAAATGAAAAAAGAACAAAAAAGGCTGTGGAAGAGCAACCCATCTGCTGAAGACCAAGGAGTTAGTGTGGGAGGAGCAGCAACCAGGAACTGCTGGTGGACAGGAGTTCAGTTTCTCTCCATGTCCCACCATCAGAAGAAGATGGAAAAGGGTGGGTCAAAACCCTCAGCAACCAGAGCTACTAGAAATGTATCTTTTGTCCCTTAAAAATCACGGATCAAGAAGGCCTTGCTTCCCTTTTCACCAGTCTTCTCATCCCCAAAACATTTTTTCCTGCTGTTCCCGTAAACTATTACTTTAAAACAGCAGACGATACCGGGTGTATAGGAACGCCTGTTGTTTAGGCACAGTCATTCAAACCTGAACAACATAAAGAGGAGGGGAAAATAAGAAAAAAAAATAAAAAAAAGCGGAGGGGAAGAGCCAGGCAGATGGTGGGGAGCTGTGCAGACAGGCGCTGCAGCCCGAGTGTGACTGCCACATGCCAAAGCACGGCTTGCCAGAACTTCTAACTCCCCGATGTTTTTACGAGCTTAAAAATGCAAATACAAAGTCCCAGTGCGAGGCAGAAAGTTGGGAGCTCGAGCGTCAGCTCAAAACTACATTCCTAGCGCTGTTGAGCTTAATAGTCTAAAAATAATGCATCTATATTGAAAAAACTGATTTTCTAAACTAAAAAAAAACCAAACAAATGAATACCATTTCAGGGAGGTAAAAAATGGAAGAACAGTCTAAAACATGTTTTCATCAGCTGATCACGTATGTTTGGTTTTAATTGATTACATATCTATCATTTTCACAAAAGCATTCACCCAAAATTCAATAAAATTTCTGAATGTGAAGGAGTACCTCAATACTGTTGGTACTGAAAAAGAGCTTTGGACAGTTTTTAAATGCATAATGCTTGCTGTTATATATACTATATACATTATAAGTAGACCATACTTGACAGGACAGTGCCCAACAACTGCAAAAATATATCCAGGGATATTCACATTAGAAAAAAAGAAGTATTTCCCTTCTCTTTCACTTGAAATTACTCCAAGCCCCGATGGGGCAGGTCGCAAGGAGGGGACAAGCCCCCAAGGGACACCATCCCCACATGCTCCAAGCATCCTGGTTCCATTCCCAGAGCTCAGCCGCCATCCCGGCATCTCCAGCTGTGATGAACTATCCTCATTAACGGTGGACTCCTTTGTTTTGATGAGGTAAATGAATAACTATGTTTGCGCCCTAAGTGGAACTATAAATCAGAGAGGCATTTAGCCACTTAGCTTCGCACTGTCAAATATACTTTGCAATGGCCAAACACAATCCCTATGATAAATTTATGCAGCTGAAGTTTTCAGACCACCAGCAATTTCTGCCTTAAAACCCTCATGACTCAAAAAGGCAACAGAGACGGGGCAAGAAGGACGAAAATAGGAAATAACATAAGCACCAGTGACCTAAAGGGGCACAGATTTCCCAGAGAATGTGAGAAGCAGAGGCAGAATAAAATAATCTAGAGTTAAAAGGCAGACACAATACTTTCAATTATAGATGAATATACGTATATGAAATCTTTCATGTTGTGGAAGACCAGTGCTCACAGAAAATGGTGCAAAAGATGGGATCTATTGAGGCTGAGCCACAGATCAGATTTGGAAAGGGCTCTGCCTCTGTCTCCAGTTGGGGTGGGATGGACACCCGGTCACCTCTGTTCCAGCTCAACTTATGTGGGGCTCATCCCAGGGAGTCCTGCCGGTGCCAAAGGTCCTACAAAAACAGAGCACCACAATGCCATCACCTCCCTCTCCCCTTCTGCTGAGATGATTTTAACTTTACGAGAAACCCCAAACAGATCTGACTGTGAGACCCTGCAGGTTTTAACTAGATGCCAAGGATGTAGGAGCTGCTGCTGCTGGCTTTTTGAACACCAGCCATATTCACCCCTACAGGGAACGCGTTCGCAGGGTCTCCCACGCACTCCACGGACTTCACTTTCCAGAACTGGCACCTGGAGTTGGTGAAAACCCAACTGTAAAACCAGTCGGTGCTGGCGAGGACACTGATCAACCCAAGGCTCCCACCCACACTGCCGACACCAGTTCCAGGACCACCAGACACCAGCTTCCTTCCACAGCCTGTTTGCCATAGGCTTGCCATATCCCCATGCATCCATGCCCCTGATGGGGGGCATGCCCAGGTCAGGGCCCAGCCCCTGACCACTGGAAGAGGAACCCCAAAAACTGGAGGACCAGCATGCTTGGGGTGAGAAAGCTCCAGCCAGTATGGAGGACTTTATCTTATTCTTCTCCCAGTTTCCTGCAACAAAACATGATCTCGGTCAAGTCATAAGGGTCTGTCGATGTTCACCCATCAATTTGGAAGAGGGGGACAAGGGTGAGGCTGAAGGCTAGGATGACTTCAGGGCTGTATTTGCTGCATCACAGATAACCACCCCACTCGCCCTCCCAGTGTTCCCCTCCATGGGGATGCAATTAGGCAGGCAGCAATCAAGCACTTATGGAAACGCTGCGACAGAATTTCCCACTGACACCAAGTTTGGCACAATCACAGCAGCATCCCTTTTTTACTCCCATTTAGAAGTGGAATAACAAAGGGAGTGCAAGCTCAGGCCACGCTGCATTTTGCTCACCTCTGAAGGTGACGTGTTATGGGTAACGTCACTAAATGAGGTTGTTCAGGTGGGAAGGGACCTTGGGAAGTCTCCAGTCTCCTGCTCAAAGCAGGAGAACCCTGACTTCACGTGAGGCTGCATAGGCTTGGTGCAGTTGGGCCTTGAAAAGCTCCACGGACAGAGCTCCTAGAGCCCCTCTGGGCAAGATGCCAATGCTTAATTATCCTCATGAAGATTTTTCTATTTTATTTTTTAAAACTTGGTCAGAGAATTCCATTCCAGTTTGCAACCGTTGTCCCTTGGAGCCCGGCTCCATCTTTTCTTTAACTTCCCCATAGGCAGGGGGAGGTTGCTGTAAAGTCCGCCCCAAAGCCATCTCTTCTCTAGGCTGAAAAAGCCCCTGTCCTTCACTCTATCCCATAGAGCATGCTCCAGAAAACCCAGCAATTTAACTGTTTTGCATGATGTGCTACTCCTATTTTATAGAAACTAACGTAAATGCTAAAATACATGTATGTGAAGCCACAGGTCAAAGATTAGATAGTTTTCTATTAAAATAGCACCAAGCTTACCAGCTGTACATTTGTTTAAGCAAAAGACAGACAGTAGAGAGCATCCATGGTTTAATAAAGAGGCAAGTCTCCTTCAAGGCAGCAGAGGGAACCTACTTACCATTTTTCACATGCCTCACTGTCAAATACACATGAATATACATAACTCCTTGAAAACTTAATGCCTTCAGTATGAGTCATGCTGCAAAATACTAGCGTGCTTTATACCAAAGGAGTCCTCTGATTCACGCACCAAACAGGAGTATAATGATGATTTGATGCAGGTAAATCATTTGTAAGCAAGAGAAACGTCATATTAGAAAAACACATGCTGTGGCCCCGAGAGACTGTGCTCAGTGCCCAGCACCTGGGGGAAACAAGAACGATCAGCACCTTTGTATACATTGATGGGAATCATAAAATGGTTTGGGTTGCAAGGCACCTTAAAGACCATACAGTTCCACCCCCCTGCCCTGGGCAGGGACACCTCCCACCAGACCAGGTTGCTCAAAGCCCCATCCAGCCTGGCCTTGGACACCTCCAGGGATGGGGCAGCCACAGCTTCTCTGGGCAACCTGGGCCAGTCTCCCACCACTTTAATGGCCATAATTAAATATTTGGAGGCCTGAATAAAACTCCCAGGTGAAGGAAGCACAAAAGGCCTGTCTGGCCAGCCTGGGAGGTGAGTCTGGCAGCAGCTCTCTTCCTTGGTTACGGCCACAAGCCACATCCTTGGGCAGAGCTGCTAAGAAATGCCAAGCGGGGCAAGCACAGCACCCAGCTCACGTACATGGTCAGGTGCCCTGCAAATCATTGCTGTAGAAGTAGTAAACTCAGCCTCTGTGCAAAATGACCAGCGTATCCGTGGAGGTGACATCGCCAAGAGCTGCCACCCCACAGTAGGCACAAACAGGCTCACCCTGCCTCAGGGACATGGAATAAAACTCAAGGATTCAGCTGCCCTTCTGCAATCCAGGAAGATGGCACCAAAGCCAGCCAGTCAGACCAGTTCGCTGGCTACTCTGCTCCTCCGCAACGGAATCAGGATTCCCAGCTTGCTCCCCAAGTGAGCTGGAAAGATGAGTTGTCACCATGATATGACAGAGCTGCAGCGAGACGTGATGGAATCCCCAGCAAGGCTCCCATCGACCTCAGGTAAACTCAACCGCACACCGTGACAGGCTCCAAAGAAACTTGACAGAGACAAGAAGTAATAACCCCACTATTTCGGACGTTAAAAAAAAAAAAAAAGTTATTTCTTGTTCTTTTTCCTTACGTTTCTGGGGACATCATCTGGAAGCTTATCTTCAACTAGTGGCTAATAACTTATTTTTCTTCCCATTGGTTATGTTTCAAAGGGAAAAGCATCACGCTAAATAGAATCATAGAATCATTCAGGTTGGAAAAGACCCTCGGGATCATCGAGTCCAACCATCAACCCTACTCTACAAAGTTCTCCCCCTAATTCAGAACAAGGAGGTATCGGAACGGTCAGCGGGCTGTGCAGACTCTCCATGAGCTACAAAGCTGTTGATCTGGGAGTCACACACATTTTTTCTTCTTTCAGCTGTGATCGATCGCTATTTTTCAAACTAACCACCGCAGAAAAAAAAAAAAAAATCTCCATTACCACTCAGCGTGCCAAAGCGTACTTGAACTGCTCCGACACGTTAAGCTGGAATTAAAACAAAGAGTTATTCCTCTTTTGTTTTATTTCCTTGCTAAGGTGGCGACTGTTCTGGGATCCTTTTGCCGAGAGCAGCCACCCTTTGCTGAGAGCTAATAATGTCAACATCAAAAGTGGTTGTGTCTTGGAGGGGACCGACGCCGGGGACCCGGTGGGAGCTGCAGGGCTGAGCAGTGCCCATCTGGTTAAAGTATGAACGAGATACTATAGATTCTATGCTAACCAGCAGTGAATTAAAACTCTTAGATACTTTTTTTTGCGAGGGAGGGGTCACTTACTGAAGAAGAACAGCAAATTTAAAGGCTTTAAAGGATTTACAGGCTGCTTGATATGCTACTTTCTGCTTGGCTACCCAGTAGGGTGTCTAGGGGTTAATAGTTGTGCCTAAATCAGTGTTAACCACTACCCATCTATCCCCGTCCCCAAGACTCTCATGGGAAAAGCCAGTCAAGCATGAAGCAAGGTTACAAACAGGGAGAAGATGAGATGGATGCCGATGTTGTCTGCTGGGGCTGCGGGATGAGCTGCAGTGGGATGAGTCCCACCCTGCGCGCAAGAGAAGGCTACCAAAAGGCTACCAAAAGGCCTTGAGAACAACCCAGCCCACCACGGCAGGGAGAAGGTCTGGACACGAAGGCCACGGGATGAAGAGAGGGACTCTCCCGCCGGCACGAGCACGTTCACGGCACCCTGCTGGAGCCAGGAGCCAGTTACAAAGGGCTGGCAACCAGGGTGCTAATTCATAAAGCAGCCGTAAACACCTTGATTTTTCTGGAGCTACATCAAGGCCTGGAAGCAGAAAAAACAGTTACCCCAAACCAAAACTTGGCACAGTGGCCCCCGCTTGTGATTACTTCAGAGCCAGCACGTTCCCAGGACAGTTAATAGCACCCTGCTCTGCTTAGGAAAAAAAAAGATTCCACGGAAGTGGAATACATAGAATAAGCAAGGAGGCAGCAGTACCACCAAAACACCAAAATTAGAGGATTGCAAGCAGATTAGGGGTCAATGACACACTTTTCTTTTGCAAAAGACCACAGACTGAGGGGGTATCACAGGCACAGCCAGAGATATTCCTCTCCTGCTATTCCTCTCTGCTCAGCAGCCATCTCAGGCATCAGATGGAGACTTTTCCCAGCCTGGGAAATAACCCTTTCTCAAAGAAAAAGGCAAGCACATTTGGGATAGGGTCCAAGAAAGCAAGTAACAGGAGCCAAAAGACATCTGGAAACATGGTCTATCGGTAAAAGCTCAGAAGGTTACAGAGGTGGCAAACACCTCCTGAGAATATCCAGCCCTAAGACCAGATAATTGTATGAAAAGGACGGTCATCAGCTGCTCTACTGCATGAAGACAAACAAAACCCTACTCTACACCTAGTAAGTTTTGAGGCTATTATGAAAAATCTTTCTGACTACACGGAGAGTCGAGGCCTGGCACAGGATTTGTTGACGGGTTGTGAAATCACCCTCATCAGAGGTTTTGAAGATAAACATCTATCCTTCTTGGGGGCAAGGAGATGGATTAGAAGATACCTTGAAGTCCCTTCTGGCCCTGGATTTCTAGAAGTACTTCAGTTCCACTGGTATGCCCTTTCTTGTCAGTAGGCTCCGATTATTAGCCTTAAAAAAATAATTTAAAAAATAAAAATCTTGTCCTTCATTTAGTTCTGTGATGACAATTCTCATTTCTCCCTTCTTTTTTTATTATTTTACTGAGTCATCAGACCATACCTCTGTATTAAACCTCAGTGAACAGAATTTCTGGTGTTCATACATATAATAGACGTGGTGGATACAGGAAAATATCAGCCCCTCCAGCTTTATAACAAAATACATTGAATTGTTCCGTGGAGGCATACCCTTGGGTCTTGCCTCCCACAGACACCGGCTTATCAAAAATAAATAGTGAATTTTGCTGAGCAGCGGAAAGAAAGTCAGAGGTGAGGGGCTGCAGCGGGTCATTGAAAGATTTAAAACAAATATGTAATAGTCAGATCTGTTTCCTGGTTCCAGAGGTAAAGGAATTTCCTGTTTCCAGAACCAGCTATTTAAAGAAAATCCTGACAACATAGGGTTTGGGGTTGGTTTTGTTTTGGGTTTTTTTTTTTCCTAATAATGCCAAATAAAATAAATTACTAGGGCCAGTGTTCCTGAGCACATTCTTTGGAGAGGAGTGGCCCCTCATTTGCGAGCCATGTAGATCACCAGGATCAGCGAGCTCAGCCGCAGCACCCAGCCATGGAGGAGGAGGAAGAGGAGGAAGAAGGGTTAGCAAGCACCTGCAGCCTCTGCACCAGCCTCTTCTTTCAGCCCATGCCATATAAATACTGAGGTCAATCCAGACTGGCCAGCAGGCCAGCAGGTCCCCAGGACCAGCAAAGGGGCCCTACAGCCAGCTCCAAATCTCAGCTGCTGCAATTCCTCAGTGACATACCCAAAGAGTTC
Organism: Tringa tobata; assembly: GCA_033628505.1. Taxonomy (NCBI): domain Eukaryota; kingdom Metazoa; phylum Chordata; class Aves; order Charadriiformes; family Scolopacidae; genus Tringa; species Tringa tobata. The sequence goes on from JAHREE010000217.1 coordinate 171,049, forward strand.
TTTTCTCCAATCGTGAAGCTGGATGCTTTTCATTCCAGCTGGTTTTACAGATTAGTCAGTCAATGAGGAGGAAAAAAAAAAAAGAAAAGGAAAAAAAAATGAAAAGAAATCCTAGATTGCTCATTTGCCGAGTACTTCTGTCATGTTGTCATTTTAGTTTTTATCTCCGCTCCAGGGTAGTTCAACCCAGTAAAAAAAAAAAAAAAAAAAAAAAAAAAGGGAAAAAAAAGAAAGGGGGTAATCTTTTCAGTTCACAAGAGCAGTTTCTTCCTTATATTTTCTTCCTTATATTTTCTAGTCTAAAACTACCTTATTTTAGTCTAAAACCATTACCTCTTGTCCTATCACAATGGGCCCTGCCAAAGAGTTTGTCCCCACCTTTCCTGAAGGCCCCCTTTAGGGACTGGAGGGGGCTGTAAGGTCTCCCCAGAGCCTCCCCAGGCTGAACAACCCCCAACTCTCTTGGTGTCATCGGCAAACTTGCTGAGGGTGCATCCCACTGTCCATGTCATCGATGAAGACATTAAACAGAATGGAAGCAGGGCAGATGGTGACCAGTCTTCTCCCTCCTGCCATCCAAGGGCCCACTTCATCCTTCCATACCTAAAATGCCAGCTCATCGCTGCATAGTCCTAACCTTCATCTTCATCAAGAAGCCTTAAGCACAAATGTTAGTGCTCTGCGATCGTCCCGTTCCAGAAGCAGAGAGCAGAGCCTGAGAAGTTCCACCAGTCTTCATAACTCAAGAGCTTCCCCATGCTCCTCTTGCTCCTGACTCCACAGGAACTTGCCCATCCACCGGTTACACAAAGCATGTCTAAGTGGGCACAAATGTGGGGGAAAGGAGGTGAAGGGATTGGGACGGGACTGCCACTACCTTTCAGCTCCCTTGCATCACCCCTGTCATTAAGGGAACCAGAAAGATTCATTATGGGGAAACACCAGGGGTGCCCAAACCCAAAGAGGGCAGCAGGAGGCAAAGCATCTTTCCCCCTCCAGGGGATGCAGGGCTACACGGAGAGCTGCTTTGGTAACGGTCGGTCTGGGTGGGAGCAATACTCAAAAAAAACCCAACCAAAACACTGCTTCAGATTTTTGCAACGCTGAAATTAAACTTTATTTTTCTTATTGACGTTATCTCACCTGTGAAATGTTTGGGGCAGTTGAGTTAATGCACAGATAAGCGCCAAAGGAATTGAAAGACCAGATTTCCTGCCGTTTCGCACGGAGAAACAGATGCTGAATGGAAACTTCCCTGCTCACCTCAGCTGCCAAAGCCCAAACTGGCTATTGCAAAAAAACTGTTCCATTTTTCCTGGACATTTTTTCCACCTGTTTCCTGGTAGGTAATGACATCCAGCAGCAGGGGAACAGCAGTGTTTAAGGGTCATGGTGACAGCACCACCCATACCAATCGGTGCACAATCCATGCTCCAGCTCCATTCTCAGGGGGATGTTTTCATCCCATCACACTCCCCGGTTAGTTTTCCGAGCACCAGTAAAATCCATCCTCAGCACAAGCAGTCTGCAAGGGATGGCCTTCAGGTGGTTGGCACCATGGAGGGTGAAGATGGCTTTGTGACAACACTGGCTTGGCCAAACCTGCTCAGAGGTGATCCATCCATGAGATGGTCAACCTGAGCAGCTGTCCTGGGCAGCCCCAAACATGGACAGCCACCTGGGCTGAGGTGAATCTCCCATTCCAATATCCTTCACAGCCCAATGCTTTTTCTGGGCTGCTCCTTCAAGAGGGTCAGGCACAACCAGGCTGAGGAGACCCGCAATGAGCTTCTCAAAGCGACACTTGATTTTCTTTGCCCAGGTTAAGAGAACTCCTTGCTGCCAGCAGCTATCACAGGGCTTAACCAGAGTTGTAAAGACCTTGTGTCCCATCCAACCAGGGAGGAGCTACAAACGTTATTAGATCTGATTCTCAGAGACCACGGTGTTTGCCATATGATGCCATAGGACTCCCAACGTGCAACCATTCCCAGGATCTCAGGGCCTGAAAAGGCAGCGAGTCTTGGGACGTGTTCAAGCAGCTCCAAACCATTACAGATGCTACAAGGCAAATTCTCACCTCGTCACTCATTGTCCCTGTAGAGGAGGAACACCAAGCTGGCCATGTCAAGCCCCTCACAGCATCGCTGAGAGCCATGTGAGATGTTTCCTACTGGAGAAGGACCAAAGCTGCCTCCTGAACCTGTGTCCCTCAGCAATAGAGCAGACACTGAAACGAGCCTGCAGAATCATGCCCAAAAAGTCAGGGTCATACATCACAAGTAGCAGTAAGTTATTCAGTGATCTGAGGCACCAAAAGCTCCAAGACCTGCAGTCATTCGGGAAGTCTGGAAGACGGCAAAATTAGCTCCGATTTCAAAAGCAGCAGAACAAGTGCAAGCTTGACAGCAAGCCTTCTGCAGCTCCTGACCTCCGGAAAATATTGGAAAAGGTATTAAGCAGGGGGAAAAAATGAAAATAAAATAAATTTAAAAAAAAAAACCACAACGAACAGTACATGCCTAGACTGCCTCTACCCTACCATTTTAGTGCTGAGCACTTCCCAACATACCTCTCCCATGAGGTGGAGGTGGCTGGCAAGGCCAAGAAAGGAGGGCTCCTGAGGCCAGCGGTAGTGACCTAAGTGACATGACTAATGAGTTCGTACGCCTTACGTTCTCACCGCCATCTCTGCTAACACCAGTGGGAAGCATCTGCCAAAATAACATCTGGTCTAGACCACAGCAAGGCACGGAGCTGCCCACCAGCTGGGGATGCAACTTTCGGTCCCACTTCTCACTCACCCCACCAGCCTACAACCCCTTGCTTCATCGGGAGAAACATATCCACAGGAACCAGACGTGATAATAATGTCTTTTCAACCTCCAAATAATAGTGGGGAGCAAGTTCATCCACTTTTTTGGCATATAAACTGTGTCCCACACAACCCAAATGAGGACATTGGATATTAAATTGAAGGGCTTGCTGAATGGGAGTTTTTAGTGTGGGGTGCTGCAGGGTTTTCCGCCCTCATCAGGTACAGCTAATGCCCTGGATCCTGCATATTTCTGGCTTTCTGCACTGGGATTTTATGCTACAGTGACTTCGGTCTGAATTAGAAAGACAGCTTGCACACCGAGAAAATATTTAACTAATATTGAAAAACAAGTCCTGGGGTTGAGTTTTAAGCATAGCTGAAAAAAAAAAAACCAAACCACTGTGAGTGTAGTCTAGGTGCTTGAAAAAGTTGTGGCAAGACACTCCAACACCATTCCTGCAAAAAGTTTTGTTGTCATCATGAATCACTTGGTGCACAAATAATTCTCCACACGTAGGTATTTGCAGACTATAGGCATTAGCAGAATCTTATTCAGGCCATTCAGGCAAACAAACAATTGCTTATGGTATCAAAATCAAGTACGGGGACACTTTCCCCTTCCTCTTTTACAGCTAAAACAATTTCATTACACGTACTTAATTTTTTAAGTGCTGTTGAGATACCATTTACATCTAATAAGTTCCATTTCACATTGGAGCCCTGGAGGACAGTCAGCTGGAAGAGACAACAGCAGTGATACGGGGAGGGAGGAGGTCAGAAGGTGGCTTACACATGCAGAAAAGAAAATACCATCAGCATCACCTTCACACAACAGGAAAGCAAAACAGCAATGAAACCAGAAAAGGAGAAAAACGGGGAGGAGGGGGAAGCAAATGATATGTCTGGTGGGTCACACTCCGCAGGGAAACGGCTAGACTGAACCTAGCTCACAGACACCAGGTATACTCTGATACTGACATCTTTCTCAGACCACATCAATGAATTTGTGTTTCACCTACCTAAAGGGGAAATCAGGGCTCTCCGTTTTACCTGAAGGATATAACTTTGTTAGTAGTAGATATCACTCTTGGCATAAACCAGATAAGCACAATGAAATCAAATAAAAGATGGCAACAGGACAAAAACACGAAAGAGAGTGTGAAGACTTCATCAGCTGCTGGCTGGCAAAGCACCTAAGGGCTTTTAAAAGGTAGGGGGAGTCTGGACTATTTATACTTATTCATTTTACCTAACTGTGCGCTCATATTTATATCTATGCAGACCTTCTGGACTGCTATCAGCTCCCCAAACTTTTCATGGAGTAACATCTGATCCCGCAATCAGATTTCTCCCTGAAGACATCATAAAAATGATGTGACTTTGAAGACCCCTTAAAATGACCTCATGGATTGCCTGACGCTCTCAGGTGGAGCAGCCTTAGGGTCAGGAGGCTGAGGAATCACTAATAACCACAGGTCTTGCATCTTGAACCTGCCTCCTCCTGCACACAGTTTCTACAGCGAGAGCAGGACACACCATATACTCCTTAAAGCCAAGGCATAAGCCTCGTTACAGTTGGTGTAACACTACAGCACGACGCAATCCTTTGTACAATTGCCCCATATTACCTTTTTTCCTAAGCTACCGGTTTATTTGCAGGGTTTAAACATTTACTTTTAAATGGAAAGATTTAAAATATATGTGTAATCTGTCATATACGTACAATATCTATACCTATCCCCAGAAGATCACCACACATCTGGAGAGCACACACACTAATATCAGTGCTCCAGGGGGCAGTTTAACCTGCCTCCAAAACTTCCAAGTCCCTTCCAAAGCAGATTCCTCCCATGTTAAGTTTAATCCTGTAAAAAGCAGGGAAGAGATGCTCTCCCCCTTCACTGAGCGTGCCTTAGGACCCCAAATCTGAAGGGTCGTTCATCAGCCATTCGTTAGGGAAAGAGGAATTACTACTCCCATTGCTCCCGTAGGACGTGGGACTCCACCATGGCTTGACCCAACCCCACGAAGCAGCTTCTCGGGGCTGACGGACGTGGATTTCACCACACAACCTACGACACCAGTTTACATGGATTAGCTGGTTTGACTCACTCCTGCTCCTCTTTTGAAATATTAATACACCTTCAAGTCCTCTCGGAAGCCACCGTGTACTCAGGTTCCCTGGTCAGAAGAGGAAAAAACTTGGCTTTATTCAGGCTGGAGGCATGCTTTCTCCCCCCTAAGTTTTCACTCCCTTCTCGTCACCCTCACCCTTTGAAGTGGCCGGTTGGCTAGTGCCAACTGTGTTTGCCAGCCCTGTGGGTCACAGTTCAGGCGGGCAGGCGAGCCACCACTGCCCGGGTGCTGGCCAGACAGACGTGGGCAGGTTCCTTCAATCGTCTCCGTTGGTCTCCCAGTCCTGGGTGTTCCCATGGCATGGTCAGGCAAAATGAGCACAAGCAATAAGCCCAATAATTAAGCAGCAAGCTCACTTCTGGTGCTTTTCATCCGTACGCTCCAAACGCATCGCAAGAGAAGAAGTGTGTTGTTACTATTGCTGTTTTGCCGTACAGGGAAACTGAGGCACAGAGAGGTGAATTTCCTGACTTACATTCGCAACAGTGGGTTAAAACAAAGCTCGGGAGGGGGGAACCTGTTAGCACAGGTTTGAACCTAAATAGTGAAGAAAATGAAGTTATTATCTGCATTCCATCGCCCTGCTGCACCATATGGTTAGAGGTGGGCACGAGTCCAAGCTAAGCACCCAAAACGGCTCCTTCAGCTCTAATGCAACAAACCAACCCCAAAACTCACATCCTCACGTTAATGGGAGTAATCCTTTAAGCTTTGCCTGCGTTTCTGCTGACACGACGTTATGAGGATCTATGCTGAAAATTTCACCAAGATGAGCAGTGTCTCTAACGCTACATAGACCCGATCCTGCCTTCCCAAGCCTCTCAGCTTGTTGGGTTTTTTTTATATGACTACAGGCTCTCTCCATTCCCGGTAAGACGGTATTTTAAAGTATGCTTTAACAAAGCTCTTGTTATGAGCACCTTCATTCCCGATTACATCTCCAGCACGTGTCAGGAAGGTACTGCCCACACTAATTATTCTCTATCAAAATCAGAGATTCCGAGATTTAATAATTCGGCGGCTGCGATACAAGAACTAGCAAGCCTTTTATTAGGAAGTATGTACAGCTTACCGAATAGAAGGGAAAAAAAAAACCAACAAATGAAAACCAGCTATAAACTGTCTTTATTTCCTCAGAAAACTGCTTTGTTCTGCTGCCCCACTGCTGGAAGAACATGGCCTCACGTCTACCAAGCTCTTGTGAAACAGGGGAAACGAACCAGGGGAGGAAGGACAGGAGAGGGGAGCCTTCAGCTGGGAGCCCCGTGCTGACAGGTTGGATCCACAGAGATTTTTTGTACGTTTAAAAGTGACGCTTCCTCAGGTTTCTGCTCTCAAACGTAGGATCAACACACCCTGGATTGCAAACTCTGCCCTTGGAGACCTGCCAGAGGGCCTCCGAGGAGAAGCCGGGAGAAGGCAGAGGGTGGTACCACGATTGCTCCGATGGCTCTGAAATCAGCCAAGCACGTCCAGGCCAAGGTGAAGGCAGCAACCCTTCCTCGTACTGCACATCCAGGGGCTTTTCCTCCTCTGTGCTTTAATGGTTCAAGCATTGAGCCCAAGAAACAGCAGCAAGCCAAGCCCATTCAGAGAGAACAAAACTACAAGCTGGTCAGGTCAGCCTGTTCACCCTGCCTTTAGTAGGGGGGGAAAAGCAGGTACATTGACAAAAGGCTGTTTCTCTAAGAAAGCCTACTTTCTTCTTACACCCTCATAGACGCCCCTGCAATTTATTTCCAAAGTGCTTTTTCTGTTTTGTTTCTTTTTTTTTTTTCCTTACAAAGGTCAGTATAAGAATTTAACCTCACTGACAGGCAGTGTCACACTAGGAATGAGTTCACCAGAGCTGTTAATAAATAATTCGGTACCAAATAGGATGCTGTGACTTCTCAGGACAGACTGAAACACGAAAGCACCCTTACCTAGAAGGGTGCCTGCCTGACTGAGACTGCAGGAGAACTAAGGGAACAACAAAAACAGCAGTTACTGTGAGAGTGGGTGTTAATAAGGAGCAAGAGATGCTGAAGAGAACTTCATGCAAAGATTATGAAGGCATTCAAAGAAGGCAACCCCACCGAGGGTACTTCAATATGGCCTGGCCAACCCAGAAAGACCATAGAATCACAGAATGGTTCAGGTTGGAAGGTACCTTAAAGATCACCCAGTTCCAACCCACCTCCCACCAGACCAGGTTGCTCCAAGCCCCATCCAGCCTGGCCTTGAACCCCTCCAGGGATGGGGCAGCCACAGCTTCTCTGGGCAACCTGGGCCAGGGTCTCACCACCCTCACAGCAAAGAATTTCTTCCTAATATCTCGTCTAAATCTCCCCTCTTTCAGTTTAAGATGCTGTAGACACGCGAGTCCTTCCTCACCAGCTCGATGGGGACAGGTAACAAGGGGGACGATACCTGGTTCAGCAGATGGGACGAAAATTGGGCAGAGCCCGGGGCGGCTGAAGGCAACGTGCCCAAGAGGCAGCCACAGCAAAGGTCCAGCGCAGGTGATCCGATGGTTGCCCAGGCTAAAGAGACCTTGTTGAAGAGGGATGCTGTATATGTAGGCGTGTGTGTGTGCGTTCCTGTGTCAAGTAAGCTAGCAGGAAGGAGGTCTCAGCGATGACGGTGAGAGGTAATTACAGCCTGCAAAGGTCTGAGCTCGTAAAGACTGCATTAGATTTCCTCGAAAGTTCGTAGCCCAAGATCATGCACGTAGTCCGGATGCATGGGATGAGCAAGAGGCAAGGACTGAAGAACTACTCATTACGTGCCCAGATGGGATGGAACTGGCAAAAAACATAGAATCATAGAGTCCCATGTTGGAAGGGATCTCAAGGATCATCTGGTCCAACCTTTCTTGGCAAAAGGATAGTCTAGACAAGGTCTGGGCCATCTTGTCTAGACTGTGCTTTTGCTAAGAACAGTTGGACCAGATGATCCTTGAGGTCCCTTCCAACCTGGGACTCTACAATTCTATGACCAAGAAAGGGTGTTTGGGAGGGAGGGGAAGGAGATGGTTCACATCACCAGTAAGCTATGCAGAGAAGAACATCACGACAAAGGCAATGAAAGGCTAAATGGAAAGAGATGAACAAGAGAAGAGGTAAGCAGGGAGCTGAGACCTTGGAGGAGGCTGCTGCATAGCAGGCAAGGGGTCTGACTAACCACAGCCAACGGGAACATGCAGGACAGCCCAGGAATGGGGTGGTGAGAACAGAACCAAGGATATACCTGCAGGACAGCCAGAGAGGTCAAGGAAGATCAGGGGATATGAAAAGAGGAGAGTTGAAAAGCAAAGCAGCCAAATGCAGATGGTGAAAGGTACTGACCTGACCAAGAAAGGCTCTTGAAACAGAAAAGACACGATGGTAACTCAGTGTTCAAGGAGAAAAGTTTCCTCGTGCTCAGGAGAAAGAATATAGGGAAGACAGAGGAAAAAAACCTCCAACTTTTCTGTAGTGTTAATACCAGAACCCCAAAGAGAGGGAGCCCACAGGCACAAGAATTTGGGAGTTTATGCCGGTGTTTTGCCTTCTGAAACACTTCAGACCACACAGACCCATTTTGCAGGGTACGCTGAAACTCTGCTCGCCTTCCCTCCCCCCCTCTGCAGAGGAAGACCGAAGCCTGCCAAGATCCCTTTTACTTCACAATTTCCTTTCTGGTTGCAGCACGAGGCCGAAGCAGCGCGGAGGCAGAGAGATCCGTGTTTATTCCCGTAGGCTGTGTAGGGCGCAGTCCGGGCAGAACGACGATGACAATTGTTTCCTACAATTATTACCACGTTTCACACCCTTTCCTCTGGGTTATGAGAAGCGGCACCCCCTTCCTCGACAACAGCTACAGCCGGTTTCCTTCCTCACCGGAGACCGACCTGCAGATGTTTGGTGTCTTTCTGGGTTTGTCACTACTGTCCCAGCTCCCTTCCCCCTCATTTCATTTTCTACCAGAAACAACTCAGTCCACGATGCCATTTGAAGAAAAGAATTCACTTGGTGCTTGTTAAAATAATCTATAAACACATTTCAAAACAAAACAAACCCCGAAAATCTCATCTACTCCATTACTGCCCCATTCAGAGGCAAACTTTGGTTCTCCCCTAAATCGTTACTAATTTCTGGCAAAAGGTCACGTCTGGCCAATCACAAGTAGCCACAAGGTTGGGTTTTCTTCTGCGAAGCAAAGGGCATCGCTCTCCTGCACGCCTTCGGCAAGGAAGGCTTTGGCGTACCTTCCTCATCACATCAGGATGCTGCAACGTTTACCACACCCTTGATGACACTACCAGTTACTCTTAAAAGGATGGCTATTTTTACCCCTACAAACAAATTTCCACCATTTCAAATGCACTGAATGAGACACAAGGGATTTCCCAACCTCTTAATGAGATTTTGCTCTTGCTTAGCATCCTCTATCCATAGATCTTCCAGGGAAGCCAGAAAACACCAGCCATTTTCAAGAGCTCCCCATCAACGTTCCTGTCAAATTCACTCCATGGGAAAACCATCATAGAAGAAGGGCACACAACAAAAATTTCAACTTTGTTTTCATTTTGTAGGTGGAAGAGGTTGAAACGAAGTCACAGTTTGTTCCCCTGAGGCCTGAGGAGCTCCCAAGGTCACAGCTCACAAGGAAAGTCTGTGGGTTGTGGGAGACCCTGAAAGGAAATACTTCACTCCACGCAGACACGCTTTGCAGGTCACATTCAGACTCCACGCAGCTTCTCACCCCTCAGTAGGGGGAAATAAATAGTTTTATAGGAGGAAAACGCTTCATCTCAGTTAGACAGAAACACCCCATACGTTGATGGGGGCGATTTGAGGAGAGCTATGCAGAAGTTTGCACCAAGTGGCAAAAAAACCTCTTCAAATAACAGTGTAAACTGGACATTTTAGGACCAGAAATCTCCTTTTTCAGTATAAAGGTAGCCTGATAGCTAGAAGACATTTACAGGCACCGTCTTTGCCAGACACTTCCCATCCGCAGGTCCAAACACATCCCGCCTTGGATCCAGCTCCAGCTTCCTGACCCACCTCCTCTCGCTCCCTTCCAGGTAACACACTTTTAATTATAACTGAGATAAAATAGCTAAACGGCCACTAGCAGGCTAATAATGACAACACACCTACGTGCCTAATTTCTGAAGATTACATCAAGCATTCCTCGTCGAGCTGAAACTGCTCACACCACCGGGGAGGGGGGGGAGGGAAGATGGTGGTGAGCTCATTTCTTAACCAAAAGTTGTGTATTTTGCAGGATTAAAAAAAGGAGGAGGAGGAAGGTCCTGTATCACCATTAAACGAGGTCGTGGGAGCAAAATATGGCTATTTCTTAGCCTTCTTCACCTGTCGGAGAGGTCTAAAGCAGCTTGACAGCAGCACTTAACCACCCCGCATTCTTCGCAAGAGATAATTACGCCCGTAATAGCGCCGCGTCAAAGGGCTTTACCCTTTGTAAGGTGAACTCCAGAAATGGCTCAGAGCAAAACGAGTTGGGCTTTGCCAGCCAGCCAGCAAGGCGCACCTACCTTCGCTGCCACAAGGCAACGCGGCTGGACAAAGACAGAAAGAAGAAAGAGGGCAAAACCAGTATGTTCTATAGACCGGGGCAAGTGGAGATGAGCTTTGCTGGACTGCTGCCCTGTAATTAAAAAAATAAGCTCACCCAAAGCAAACATAAAAGGCCCTACTTTATAAATCTCTGGCACTATTTTAGAAGCGGAGGGCGAGTACCCGTAAAAGCCAACAAAACCACAGGGGGATAAATCCTCCGAAATACTCGGCAGAGCAACCCTACCTGATGGCAAGGAAAGCCACCGGATGCCACGCTCTTACAACATACCTCATCTGAGCCTTTAAGTGGGGAAAAATAGTTGGGAAGCCAAGGAGCCCACTGATATACTGGGAAACCAAAATCCATCGATAAAATCCAGCTCCTCAAGAGGCCACTCCTTGCCTACTTGGTTCAAGTTTTGACCATTAAATACCCTATATTAAAAATTACATTAAGCTTACAAATTACTTCTCAATCTTCAAGGCAGAGGGTCTTTTCAAGACACTGCTGACACGAAAGTCAAAGCACTGAAACCTCAGCCTTGTCGGGGCACACGGTCACCGCCACAGCACAATGTACACACATACGTGTGCAAGACCAGAGGATGACCAACACTGGCTTTCCTCTCCAAACGAAGGTATATCCCAACTGTTCTTTTCATTTTTACTATTTCTGTCCCGTTCCTTTCCTTCCAGTCTCTCCTCCCTCGGCTCTCCATAGCACTGAGTTGATTCTAGACATGTCCCCATACAGAGATGCTGTCTCCCTGCCACCGATCTGGCTGGCTGGGCCAGATGGGTCACGCAAAGGACTAAGCTCTGATTATAGTTTAGAAACAAACATTATGATTTGTTTCCAAAAGTTTTGGTTTTCTTAATCTCAAAGGCCTGATTCCCTTGCATAAATCCTCCTGAATGCACAACCCTACTTTGCTTTTGCAGGTATCAGGGCAATAAATGCTCCGCCAAACATCTGGGTTTGAGGTTGGACAGCAGACTGAAGTGTATGGGAGCAGTTATCCCAAAACACCTCCTTTTGATATGAAAGCCTTCTCCTAGGACGTGGCATTTCACAAGGCACGTTGCCGCTGTAGGAGGTGACCTGGCAGAGCCACACTGAAGATGCCAGAGAAGAAACAAGGATGTGACTTTTGAGGGTGACACTCAATGACGCCAAAGCCACCACAGCAAGGAAAAGCTGTTGCAAAGGACTAATTATTCTAAAATTTCTTCCTTCTCCTCAGTCTGCCGCCCCAACATCAGCATGACTTGTTCTGTCCTCAGCCCGTCTTGCACACAAGCACAGCCAAGGGCTCTCTGCTCAGCTTCCACTCACTAACCCAACAAATTGCCAACGCTCCACGTGGGTTGGACCTTACAACCTGACCTGCAGGAGCAAGTCCTTCCTCCGTCCCCACCACTCCTGGCATTTTTGCCACGTAAAGGACATGCATGGCTCAGCAGTTCTTGGGGACACCCCGTAACAGTGGACGCAGTCTTAAGGAATGATACCATCAGCATCCAACACACTGAATTATTCCACCAGGAACATTAAAAAAATAAACAAGACCACCAAACCCTAAGCAACAATCAGAAATGAGCAAAAATGCTAAATGTGAGACCCTGTGAATTCAGCAGGTAAATTTTTACTTGTCAAATAGTTTCACGTTGCAAGGGGAGCAATTAAATATTTTTTTTCTTTTATTGGAGGTATTAATGGACTATGTTATCTCTGCTCTCTGCTGGTGCTATTCAACAGAGGTGACAAAAGAATTCCCCCAACCTCCCTAGATTACATGTTATCCCAAATGTTTGTACTTTGCCGTCACGCTATGGAAAATATTCACATGAGTAATCGCACAAAAGTCATTATAACTACCCCTGTGAAGAAACATTTAATCTCCTCTTCAGGCATTTACAGAGATCAGGACGCAAAAACCACTAATGTGCTGCACTTAGTTTGTTCCAAGCTCGGCATTTTTAAGTAAAACAGTCCATTTTTAAATGAATACCACAGTAAATAACTCCTTTTGTAAGGAGCCCCTGACACCAAGAGCCCCCGGCTTCACGTAGGTCCGTACAACTCGTAATAAGCTCTTGGGAGGTCCCCAGGTTTTTCTTTGGGCGGCGGGGGCAAATACCACAGACTCACTTTTCTGGTCCTTGAAGCAAATTATCAGATGAGGAAAATGATGTGTCTGTAAGAGTGGAAGGCAGACGGTACAATAGGGCGGCATACCAGTGCGCTGACCCCCTTCAACCCACGCCGGGGAATTGGAAGGCAGCGTTTCCAGGCTGGGATCTCCCACTCCATGCACCCTGTGCCTCGGCCATCAGCAAGAAGGGCTCCCTCTCTCCAGCACCGACTGCCCACCTCCTCAGCCAGGTCAAACTGCGGACGGCGAACCCTCACATTACTTTCTCATGAGTTTATTATGCTTTCTGAAAAAGTAGCTCTTTTTTATTATTATTACTTGTTTCAAGCTTACCTCCTAATAATTTAATTTCATGCTTCCTTACATCAGGAAAGACAAAAAGACATCACTGCACTACTTAATTTTCTCCACAGGACTCATAATTCAACCAGCTTCCACAAAATGGGCATGTTTAGTTTGGAGAAGAGGAAGCTGAGGGGAGACCTCATTGCCCTCTACAACTCCCTGAAAGGAGGCTAGAGAGAGGTAGGGGTTGACCTCTTCTCCCAAGTGAATAATGACAGGACCAGAGGAAATGGTCTGAAGTTGGGGCAGGAGAGGTTTAGATTAGATATAAGGAAGAATTACTTTACTGAGAGGGTGGTCAGGCACTGGAACAGCCTTTCCAGGGAGGTGGTGGAGTCGCCATCCCTGGAGGTATTTAGGAAATGTGTAGGCATGGCTCTTCAGGGCATGCTTTAGTGCCCAAGATTTTTGGTTTATGTCTGTTTGTGAGGGGTTTTTCTGTTGTTTTTTTTTTTTTCATTTTTGTGGTTGGACTCAATGATCTCAAAGGTCCCTTCCAACCATGAAGATTCTGTGATTCTGTGAAAATAATTGCTCCATGCTTTGGAGCATTCTTGTTACCTTTCCCAGCATCTTTTCTAGTTCTCAGGCTTTTTTCATGCCTTTTTTTTTTTTTTTGGTGAATTTTTCCAGCCTTGGGAAACAAACTTCACACAGTATTCAATATACATATGCACTACAGTGGTTACACATTGGTATCCTATCAGAGATTCATAGAATGGTTTAGGTTGGAAGGGAATTTGTGGCCTTCTCTGGACCTATTCCAACAGGTCCATGTCCTTCTTATGTTGAGCCCCCAGAGCTCCGTCTTCATCATCTTCAGGGTTTTTTTCTATTTCTTAAACCATAAGTTTACAGAAGGAAAAAAAAAAAATCATACATTGAATTTGAAACAAACTGGTAAACACTGTAAGTTTCAAAAAAATCAAAGAAGCAGCCTAAGTTCCTGCCTTTGTTCCAGCAATTTTCTATTTACCATTCCGGTATCAACTCAAGTATGTCTCTCAAATGATTTTCTATCCTTTAGAGATAAAATGCCTGAGTATTTGGGCTGCTGCCTAAAGCAGGCTGAGCAAAAAACTTTGGTCCAGTTGTCTTCTCAGCCAGAAAAAATACACAAGAACTCCTCCAATGGAAAAGCTGTGACCTTCCAAAAAAAAAATCCCCAACTGTAGTTATAAAGGTAATTCACACCCTTCCATTTAAACATACCTAACAACAAGTTCTTAAAAGGAACAAAGACATTTTAATTGTGTTTGTTGTGCACCTACATTCTCAGCATTGTCCAGCCATGAGTGCCAGGATGGGATGCCCAAGGCCACCACCGTAAACACGGGCTGACACCCAACACAAACATGGGATGGGAAAGGAAGAGATTTCATTTAAATGAGTGGCAAGTGGACCAAGAGAAGGAAATGCAAACAGCACCAGCAATAATCCTTTTAACACATTGTCCATATTTTCCCCTTCCCTGTTTAGGATGTACAGTCATAAATTTCAGAAACTTCCAAACAAAAAGGATGATGATTTTATTTTTAAGGGGTCAGAAGCCAACAGTGTGAAACAGCTTTCCCAGACACTGCTAGCTAGTCAGAAAGAAAAAATAAAATAGCTTTAGTGACTTGATCAAAGGATAGACTCCTATCTAATAATGCCAAAGAATAGACTCGTATCTAATAAAGTCAGGCGTGCCCTTACCAATGTATTAGTCAGACAGCCAGCTCTGGATTCTACATTTAGAAAATCTTGTATATAATTGCCTGGGCTTGCAAATGCCACTATATCGTATTTCTAGCGATGCTTTAGGCAGCATATTTTGTCTGAGTTATACCATCAGGAAAGGTACATAATCTCGCTCAACTGGCAGCAAAACTTCGCTCACACACACACTTCTGAACTGTTTAAGTGTAAAGCAGAATAACTGGAACACATGAGCAGAGAATTGCTTGATTTTATCCCACCATATCTTCTACAATTCATCTGAAACCAGTCACCTAACAGCACTAAAAAGAAAGCTGCACTTTGTCCAGAAGATAGTAGAAAAATGTATTTCCTCTTGCCAAGCAACTAAATAACATGAATATTCAACTTTACCAGCAGCTTTCATAGCTTGCCTAGGAAAACATGAAAAAGTGTGACCTCCCCTCTTTGCTGAGTTCAAGGTGAGTCTGGCTCCAGCACTTACAGAACAGTTTTACCCAGCTGCCATTATTCGCGTTATCTTCACAGCCCTGATGAAAGCTGCAAATTGTTTCTGAAAGAGCATTCTCACGTCTGGAGACGGAGAAAGTATTCCCTGGCTGGACCCTCAGAAGCTGATCTGTTAGCAATTCAACAGCAAAACATATTTTCTTGGGCAAGAAGAGAGGAAATGGATATTAGAAGAAAGAGTCAGACAAATCGTGAAGTCTGTGTTTTCATATATTCTTTCTCTCCTGTGTTCCCCTTAGCTTGAGGCATCTCTATTTCTCATTTCACTGGAAACACAATCTAATTCCTACTGCCACTGGAAAATCCCCACTGATGCAAAGAAAAGTTGGACCTTTTATCTAAGATGGGATGGGAAGCTCTAGAGTTACCCAGCCTGCCTCCTCCAGCAACCCACCAGGGGTTTGGTAACAGCTCCTAAAAGCACAAGGGTCATCCATCTACTTGGTTTCTTCCTTTAACTAGTCCCTTTCCAGCTCCACTGCGGCGTGGACCCCCAAATCTGCTGACCAGCCACACTGAACACAACCAGACTAAACCCTGCACCAGGAGCAGATTAACAGATCTGTGTTATCTGCTATGCAAAAATATATAACGAGGGGTTTGTTGGCTTTTTTTTTTTAATCGTTTATTCAGAAGATGAATTCTCCAGGAGTCAGTGAAGCGGGTATTTTCATAGCCCAGAGGGTATCCATCAGGCTGCAGAAACACTGAAATTAAAGCGGGAATGGTCAATGTCTCCTCCTCTCCTCTATTCAGGGAGACCAACTTCAAGGCCCACAGCCTCTGTTAAGTGCTTTCCGCCAAAAGGCTGAGATAAGAATGAAAGGAAGGAGATAAGAAGGAAATGCTCACTAACAAGAGTGGTTTGTGAGTCTACAGCCAGACTGAAAACATGATTTAATGAGCCGAGTAAAAAGACTGCGGTTGCTCAAGGAGCAGGTCAACTGCAGACAGAAAAGTCACAAAAGAAGTGGAAAAATGAGGTTAGGGGAGAAAGAAAGAGCACCCGGTTAATTTGTTTTCTGTAACTTCCATTCACCAAGTCATTGCAACCTAATTTCTCAGCATTACTGGCCCTTTCAAAAGGTCTACCACAATTAGTTAAAGCAGCTATTGCTGGGTTTCTGGGGAAAAAATTTAAACCATGGAAGAAGTGGCTGGCAAAAGGTAAGTTCTTCCCAAGACCACGCGGCGCGGTCAGAAGAGATCCTCTTATAAAAAGCTGCTGACAACTATGGCTCTGTCCATCACTTTAAGCATCTGTCAAAACAGAGAAATACCGCTGAGGCAGGCCAACATTTTGTGGGGGTTTTTCTGCTTTTTTGGTTTTTGTTTGTTTTTTAAAGAATAAGCATATTGCAACCAAAGCCATCAGCTGCCTAATCTTGTTCATGGTTGCGTGTTCCAGAAGGTGTGCCTTTGGTATCAAAAAAAGAGGGTGTCATAGAATGTTTTGGGTTGGAAGGGACCTTAAAGACCATCCAGTTCCAACCCCTTGCCCTGGGCAGGGACACCTCCCACCAGACCAGGTTGCTCAAAGCCCCATCCAGCCTGGCCTTGAACCCCTCCAGGGATGGGGCAGCCACAGCTTCTCTGAGCAGCCTGGGCCAGGGTCTCATCACCCTCACAGCAAAGAACTTCTTCCTAATACCTAATCTAAATCTCCCCTCTTTTGTGTCCAAACAGCGTGGGTGGAAGAGCCAACCAGACAGGGCTGTGTGTTCCCAGGTCTCCCATTACGGAGAGCAACTGGAGGCAGGAGGACCAGGGGAACCTGTTACACAGGAGCCCGAGTTACAAAAGGACCTGTCCGCAGAAAAACATGCAAGAAATGTGGAAATCACCCACAAGATCCACCAGAGCTGCTGTCAGCTGCTGCTGTCTTCAACGCAGCATTATGGGTTAGATGATGGGGGCAATCTGCCTCAATGCCATGGCTGTGAGCAGGAGCCTGGACCAGAGACCTCTGGAGGTCCCTTCCCACCCAAATTACCTTCTGACCCCCCAAATACCTATTTGCAGATTATAAAGCAGAGAAGACAAGGCTGCAGGTCCACAGCAATTTATCCCAATCTCCCTTTTCTTCTCCCCTCACCCCAGGTTAGGTTTTTGCCTTTGAGTCGGCTCACTATGGGTTCCTGTGTCAGAGCAAAGGCTGGAAGACCTTCACGGTGCTGACCCACACCAGCTCCAACCACTGTGGCA
This sequence comes from Tringa tobata, assembly GCA_033628505.1. Lineage (NCBI taxonomy): Eukaryota > Metazoa > Chordata > Aves > Charadriiformes > Scolopacidae > Tringa > Tringa tobata. The sequence continues at coordinate 188,472 of JAHREE010000217.1, forward strand.
CCACAGATCCAGACAGAAGTTCGGTTCCTGCTAAAAATGGTAAGGAGGGACTATACTCCTGTAGTCAAACATCTCAAAATAGACCTGCACCTTCCTCGGCGAAGAGGAAACAGAGATAAAAAAGGCAAGTTCAGGACAACACTAGTAGGTTGACTCAAGCACTTTCCATATCTACCCTACGAGGTCCCAGCAGACGGTTTCTCAACCCCGTTGTTCCCACGCTGTTGGGCAACGTGCCTTGCCTTAACCATCTCATGCTTCTAAGGGTCAAAAACATGCAGTTTGCAAAACACGTGGTCTGACTTCAAAGCAAAATAGCCCCATATCCATTCCAAAAGCCAACTTTTGGAGGCTCAGCCCCAGCCAACCCCAAATGACATTTCTGGAGCCATTAGGAGAGACAACGATGCCCCCGAGGAAGGCAGAGATTGGAGAAGCTGCCAGAGCAGAGCCAACAGAAGAAGGACGATGCCGCAAGCAGCGGGGTAGCAGGTAGGATGGGAAGGGACAGGCAATTATCAACACTTCTTCAGGCTGGCGTGATCCTGGCAGAAAGCCAGCCATGGAGGGAGAAAGAGCAGAGCTTGCATGCTGGCACAAGCTTTGAAGCAGAGAGATAGCATTGAGGAAAGGTCAGTTACGGATAAAGGCAAAAGCCACACACTTGCTAAGCTCACAAAAAAAGAAATTCAAACGGCAGGAAGGGGAAAAGCCCCAAGGAATTCACTGCAACAGCTCAGACTGTAGAGGAGGGTCACAGGATCACAACTAGTCTAGATAAGCCTGAAGTAGCTTTAATCCAGGGACTTATGTCACTTATTGACACTCACCACGGGCTGCCTGAGCGGCACGGGGAGTTAGCCACTGCTGAAAGCCCTAATTACTGCTGGAGTCGAAGAATGCAAACCATACCTGAGCTGGTGAGATCAAAACTAGCTCAGGTACATTTGTGTTCAGCTGCAAGAAACCAAGGAACCTAACAATGAACCAGAGCTCGGTCACCTTGCAAAAGGGCCAAGAGTCCTTGGCTTCAGGAAGGGAAAAGAAAACCCCACAAGATGTCACTTCCCTTTCCACCCTCGCTTTTCCAGGATGAGAGCAGGTCACTTTCCAGCATGTTCTGCTGTGTGTTGCCACAGGGAGAAGAGAACCGGACAGTACTGACAAACTTGCGCCAGTAGAAGATGCAGCGTTGCCTTGAGGTGCAAATCTCATCTTTTCTTACCATAACTAGCAAAGAAGCAGCCCGCGAGAAGTCCTACACAATACTAAAACCTATGGGTAACATCGTCCTACGGTCATTGTCTTGCCGTCTAGGGAAAGAAACGCCAGACAAGCCATCCCAGGCCCCAGTTTCCTTCTCCAACACCCTGTGGAGTCACTGCTGGAGTTTTCCTGGCATATACCGAGCGTGCAAGGCCACGGACTGGGATGGTACAACATGCCCCCTCTTACTGCCTACTGACCCGATGGGCCCTGAGCTCATTTTCCAAGTGAAAACCCCGTGCAATTCAAGTAAGGATAGCCATCTGTGAAGTATGACGTGTTCATGGCTCCAGATCCAAGCCGAGCACGTATCTAAGTATCTGCGACTGCAAACTCACCGTCGCTCTAACTAAAGCTTTCGCAAAGACTTATGCAGGCAACTCATTCATGAAGCAGGCTGCGGGGTGCCACAACAAGCAATTACTACAGCCCAAGCGGTGAGAAAACAGGTAAAGCAAATCCAGGCAGGTTTCGAGCAAGAATTCTCTGCCCGGTTGCCTATTTACAGCTTACCTCTCATCCACAGGCAGCCCTGTATGCGAGTATCATTATCGAGGGGTTTGCACTGTGAGAACACAGTGAACATTAGGAAAACTGAACATTAGGAAAGAGTTTTTCACAGAAAGAGTAGTCAGGCATTGGAATAGGCTGCCCAGGGAGGTGGTTGAGTCACCATCCTTGGATGAGTTTAAGAGTCGTTTAGATGTGGTGTTGAGGGATATGGTGTAGGGGAGAACTTTGTAGAGCAGGGTAGATGGTTGGACTCAATGATCCCAAGCGTCTTTCCCCACCTAAATGATTCTATGAACACCCATAGAACACTATAAAGTGTTCTATGAACACTTCAGCCCCAGGTCAGCTTATATGACACTTATATTTGCTGTATTTCCCCCAGAAAGTCAGCAATCTGCAAACCAAAGAAAACGAGGAACTGTTACACTGGTGGGTTATTGCTCATGGGGACAGGAGGCAGTATAAATGACCCAAAACATTGGAAAATCCTCAAGAACTGAAAATAGGTGCCCAAGCCACTGAGCAAAAGTGCTCACCAGCATGGAAATGAGATAAAAACTGAAATAGCAGGTCCCAGTTGTTCAACATTTTTCCTAGCCAGTGGGGGAAAAAAGTTCTGTCAAAATTATTTCCTTTTTACCCCCATCGCTCGTCACAAAAATCAACTCTGAAGCCTGTAGCTCACTTTCCTTCCATCTCACGAGGTGACTGGTGCCTAGTGGCTCCCAACAGACAGGACATGTTTTGTCCTCTGTCTCAACACAAACACTGAGGAGACTGGAAAGACGGCGCTGGGATTAATTCAGGTAACCACTGAAACCTGAAGCCAAACAGTTACCCGAGCAGAAAAAATTAAAGAGACTGGCGTGCTGGCACACAGATAAATCTGCTTTCCCTCTTTAGGATCAAATATGTCACCGAATGAGACTAGCTATTGACAGAGAGAAGCAGAACAATGATAGATGTAGTGATCCTGACACTAAAACATTTCGCAGCCGTACTGCGCCTGAAAGGTAGCCAAGAAGCAAGTCCCTGCAGACCTTCCAACAGCTACTTGGCACTGGCTTCACCCAGGAGCTCTGGCTGTACACCTCTAACAAAGACAAACTAACAATCAGGAAATACCTCGGAAGCAAGAGCAAAAGGACTTGAATCAATAAGAAATCTATAAACTAAAGGCTGGAAGCCGCTGCCATAAATGAAAAATGACAAGATGATAGCCGCTAATTCCTGCCCAAGGACAGGAACCAAAATGACTGTAGGTCAAGTTGCCTACTTCTTATGACTTCATCTTTATTGACAAAGTATGAATTAAGATTTCCTCTTTATACTTTTATTGAAGAAGTATTAATTTAACTTTTATTAAAAGGAATAAGAAGTATTTCCTCTTCATACTTTTTCTGAAGGCACCTACAGACCCTGGATGAACCCTTCTGCTGTTTATTTATCTGAGTATCGTACCCATCAAAAATAAAAATGTGAAGAATGCTAGCCCTGGTTTTGCAAGCCCAACGATCAAAGGTCTCCCATCTTAGACACAAGCAACCCACTCCGGGATTAACCACACAGATTAACTCCTCAGGTGCATCTCTTAACAACAGTCAGGCAAATACATGAAGATGCAGCGTGCCCATATTTAAAAATGCGAGCCCTCCCACCAAAGTCAGGCTTAATTTGCTATGTGGGCATCTGTGCCTTGTTGAATCAAGGCCATTCAAGGTAATGGCAAACCTCTGTTTGTACAGCACTTAGAATATTACATACACCTTCACACACATAGCTATATGAAGGAACTCGAAATTTTTCTGATAAACGCTGCAAAGCTTTGCAGCCCTATGAGTCCTACGCTCTTCCTTCCCCACCTTGGAGGCATGTCCCAGTCGTCTGAAAGGCGGAGATGATACCATGCAGCTAAACCTCCTAAGAAAATGCATTAACTACTATTAAAGTCTCCACTTTTGATAAAAACAGAGCAGACCTGACACTTGTCAGACTTGCTTCCCTACCATATGAAACACTACATCCAAGATTATCTCGTCATATCACTAAAAACCTGATTGGTCTCCTCTCTCTTTCTGTCTCCCACTCCTTCCAAATGTTCATATTTGTAAAGGAGGTTTCTCTACAATGGTGACGTCTGGTCTGAAGATGCCTGTTTGAAAAATATACTTGTTTCTAGAGCATCTAAGATTGCAGAGACTGGAAGTTACTATTTTCCTGCTCCCTATTTACCCACTCTTTACCCCTTCATGACTATTCTTCTCTGCAGCTTCTCACAAAACTAACATTTTCCTCTGTAACTGCAAAGGATTTTTCAGTCAGTAACACCAAGAAAGTATGCTTTTAAACCCAGATTGTGACAAATTATCAATGACGACAGTGTCCTCAAAGCTTTATTCAGTCCCATTCCAGAAACAGAGGTTGAATGTGCCCCTTTAAATTCTCTTTTCTCAAATTGAACTAGGGATAAAATTCACACCCTTCTATTTATTTTTTTAATAATCTTTCCTGCTAATAGTGTCTAGTATGTTAGATACTGTCTTTGCTTTAAAATAGACCTTAAAATCCTGTTTTTCAACTGGTTAAACCGCCTTGGGAACATGCGGCTAATTAGGACATCCCTACAGCCCAGGCGAGCTGCTGAGTTCTCAAAGCCAGACCAGGGCCACACACAATGTGACATCAGGCTCCTGAAAACCTCCATCTGGGCTTGTCCGACCACCCACAATCTGCTCCTTCTTTGACTTATATGGCCATATAAGCACCAAGCATGTGATGGTCCACCAGGACCAGCTCTGCTTCCAGGCGGACGTTTCACCCTCTTCTTTGGGGGTCTCAGGATTGCCAACACCAGCCTTGACAGGGGACATTTGCAAAGCCTGACTGGAAATCTCCTGCCAGAGATTCCCACATGGATGCTGACCTACTTGGGGCTTCAGAAGCCAGAGCATCTCAACAGCACCCTCGGATTAAGCAAGGTTTATGGGTTTCCCTGAGCAGAGACGGTGGAGACAAAGGAGGCCCTTCAGGGAAACCCAAAGAAAACACTCTGGCTGGCTCTTAATGCCAGCTATTGTTATTTCATCTGTCAATGAAAAGGGAACTTGTCTGGGCACTAACCCTGCCCTACGTGCAAGTGGGAGAGCAAACATTTCATGCCGGTCTGCTGGAGCAGGAGGCAAGGGCAGAGTCCACTCCCACAGGGGCTGGAAGGCCCGAGGGCAGGCTCAGAACTATTGGCAGACAAATAACACATCCAGAATCCTTTTACTAAAACACCCCCCCTAAGAGAAAAGCAAACAAACAAAAACAAAAAACAAAAACAAATCCCCCAAACACACCAAACTCCAGTGTATAGAAGTTCACTGCAGCATCACGTGGAGCTTACGGGGCTTTGGTGACCCCTCTGTAGAATATGACCACAATAAATTAACAGGCAATGACAAATCTCATTTATGTTGGGTTGATCTCTTTGGGGAGGGACATCAGTAATGAACTGCATTCACTGCTGCTGGCACTGTTGCAGGGCTCTATAAGGAAAAATTTTTCACTGTGAGGGTGGTGAGACACTGGCCCAGGTTGCCCAGAGAAGCTGTGGATGGGGCATCCTTGGAGATGTCCAAGGCCAGGCTTTGAGCAAACTGGTCTAGTGGGAAGTGTCCCTGTCCATGGCAGGGGGTTGGAACTCAATGATCTTCAAGGTCCCTTCCAACCCAAACCATTCTGTGATTCTGTGATAAGCATGTAGACCCAAGGATACCGGCAAGACAAGGTAGGCAGATGTGATGTATTTATTAGGCTACTAAGTCTTCCTCCACAGACTTGGAGAAAGGCTGATGCATCCAGAAACCTATCTACTTCTTTCATATTTTTTGCACATAGAAAGATACCCATGAATATTGTTACCAAAGTGGAAAATACAACTAGAGTCTGAAAGAGTGAATATTAATTTGTCTTGCTTCTTAAGCTGCAAGTTTCACTAGACTTGGTACACAGGTGGTTTTTTTAAAGGACACAAACCCTCCCTTTTTTAAAAAATAAATACTCATTTTATAGCCTTCTGCTGTAGGACTTCTGCTGTTTTGGTGTCCCATCCCATGTCCTCCCCCTCAAGGAAGAACAACAGTAAAGTCTCATATTGCATGTGTTAGGAGTAAATCCAGGCTCCAGAAAACACACTACAGAAGTTATTACACTCTGCATATTTAAGTGCACGTATAGTAACTTTCTTTCATTAAAAAAAAAAAAAAAAATAGGCTTAATAAGTGCCAATGGCAATATTACACCATTGCATTTCTGCTATAGAAAAAAAAAAAAAGCAACTAGAAGAGCCACTACTCAGACTCCGTGGGTAGTTACCGGCCTTTGAACGTGTGCTCGATTGCTACTGTGGAACAGAACAGGAGCCCAATTTCAAAAGGGGCTGTGAAGACCTGCTCAAATGTCAACAGGAAAGCACTTTGTTTCATCAAAATATACGTTTGGACATTCTTAACATACGGATATTTCTCGTCACAGGTCTCAGGTGAAATTCCAGGTCCTAAATGGAGGGATTAAGTACACCGGACAGAAGAAACGTTTACGTCTTCAGTGAAGGGATTTTATTGCAAGAAGAACATTATGTCTTTAAAAACCTTTCCAGATCTGGCCCACCCAGGGAGCAGTTTCGATACTGGAAACTGGAGACTGCAATTACATTCCCAGCAGTCAACATCATTAGAAAATAATCAAAACATTTATGTTTTTGTATTTAAAACAAAGAAACAAAGTTTGGAGAGAGCTTGAATATTCAGAACCCCACTAAATTTCTGCTACTGCAGAAAACATTTATTAAGAAGTTCCTCCCATCCTCACGTTTCACAGCTGCAGTTTCTGCAGGGGAAACCACCATCTGGTTGTAGCTTTTATTTTCTCTGAACACTTCAGCCCTTCCTTGACTACCAAGAAAAGAGGAGCCTGGCCATCACGTGTTTGCTGAAGCCAAGGGAAGGAGTGACGTTGCTTAGAAGGCAGCTCTGGGTGCCAAGAGTCTTGGAGGACGCCCAATCCATCTGGGCTGCATCTTTTCTACTACTCTCTCTAAATGGATGTTTCTTGGATGGGGCTTGGAGGACTCTGGTCTAGTGGGAGGTGTCCCTGCCCATGGCAGGGGGCTGATGATCTTCAAGGTCCCTTCCAGCCCAAACTATCCTGTGATTCTATGAATGCAGGTGGGAACATGGTAAAGCTTTGACATGCCCTACCTGGGGGACAAGCTGTAATTCTCCTGGCCAGCAGAAAGAAGGACAGGTTCACCATCCGGATGAGCAGCACAAGGCAACAGCACCAGAAGAGCTGGGAGAGAACATCGACGTTGTTCCCATTCCCTTTACAAAGGAGCCAAATCAAAAACCTGCCCCTCAAGCCCAGGGGCAGCAGTGTTTTCGGCTGACCCTTCCTGCAACATCGCTGCACTAACACACTTCTCCAGGAACCAAAACAAACCATTTAAACTGTGCCAACACATGTAGGAGGTCTGAGCTTCGTCCACTAAAATCATTGCAATTTGATAAATCAAATATTTAGCAACGTGCCTCTAAACTATCAAATTACAAAGATAGGACAAAGTTGGGAACACATTACTTGAGTTTTTGTGCCGCAAAACCACAAAGAGGAGTGGGTGGGATGGAGGTGCCTGTGGCCAGTGGCCTCATGTCCACCCCTTGCCATGGTCCCCATGCACCCTGTCCACCTCCGCCTTTTTAACCACCCAGTTTCCCTTTCTGCAGAGCATAGGCTTCACTTGCGAGGCTGGATGAGTTATTTGCCACGGAGAAGGACTTCTCACTACACAATGGTGCTCTTTGTTGGGGGGAGGAGGTGGGGAGACAGCACTAGCTGGCCATTAACCTTATAAATCCTTCACTGGAGTGGCACAATGAATACCATGCCTCAGTGTATTTGACTTTGCTTCTTCATGAGAAACTGAGTGGAATGAAAAAAAAAAAGAAAAAGAGATGAAATTAAATAGGTGGTACCTCTCCTTCCTGTGTATTTTTTATTTTCACAGTACATTTTAGATAAGCTGTGTTAGTCTTGCAGATCATCCACAGCTTTCTGTAAAGAGCACAAAGCCTTTCCGACTCCAAGATTTCACCACCGAAACGTGAGCACAAACCACATACCGAGAAATGAGGCACGTGATGCACAATCCATACTGATTTAGCTCTCGCCTCTCTCTCTCTCCAGTCCCTAAAAGCTGCTTTTACGAAGTACATTAAAGACCCAACCCAACACTTCTGAGCAGCAAAGTTCTTTGCTCAAAGCTGGAAGTAAATTCACAAAAGAACCCTCAGCCGGGCCGTCAGCTTAAGTTTACCCAGGTTTACCTTCTTTCTTTTTTGTTTTAGGCTGCAATAACCACCTCAAAGACATAAAAAGTGGTTAGTGGATCTCTAGCTGGCTGTAAGATGGGGTGGAAGAGAAGGAGAGAAACAAAATTGTGGTTTAAACCCCCTGAAGTTCCCATGGTAATACCACCAGGCATACAAAAGGTGTAGAAGAGTGTGCGGTAAACTCCTCCTCGGAGGGTTTATTCCTATGAAACCCAATGCTCCCTCACTGAAAAGAAATTTTCATGATATAAAGGAGATAATTGGGAGGGGGAAAAAAAAAAAAAAGACAATTCACGTTTTATGACTGGCTATAGATGAATAACACTTAATGCCCAACAGTCTGCACTGCACCATAATCACCCACTAATGACTGGAAAACTCGCTGTGAAAATTACTGAACCCAAACTGGTGGGGTGTTAATTTAATTTTTGGTGGCAAGGGAGACCGCGGCAGGGAGACAAAAGAAAGGGAGCACTTAGCTCTGGCTCCCAGAGCGGCAAAAAAAAGTTCCCCCCCCCACTACGCCTGGCCGAGCAGGAACAATGGACAACAGCCCGGCCCCACCGACTTCGACGAATTATAACTCCTGCTAGTTAGTTTAATTATTGCCCCTACGTTTCTTGAAAACTCCATTCGAAACACCGGCTTCTAATGGGAGAGATTGCTCTGGGCACCTCCGAAGGGTTGTGCTGAAGTTCGGCCGCTTCTTTTTCAAGCGGTGGTTACGGAAGGGCATGGCCCCTGCCACGAAGCCTACGGAAAACCTCTCAAAGATGCCCGTTGTCCCAGACATGGGAAAGCAAGTCCAAGAGCTACAGAAGGAAGTCTCAGCTGGGAAGACGAAAAGGCGACGAAGACACAAAACCGAGGTGGAGCATCCTGCTACACCAGCAGCACCTCACATACAAGAGCTGAAAGGGGGTAAGAAATAAATAAATAAATAAATAAATAAAATTCAGCTCCCAGGATGACAAATATTAGTGGGTGCAAATGGAAGGTGTGTCAAAGACAGAAATCTTATTAAAATAATAACCCTCATTAAAGACTTAAGTTGCAAAAGCCTTGCAAAGCTACAAAAAAAGCTTCAAACCACTTATACCGAAGACAGCAAATTTCATCACAGGACCTATAGGTTTGCATAAAGTTTCCTTGACCCTCTAAATCAGCAAATTTAGGTTTGGGGATTTCGTTTATTCAAAGCCTGCTTACGTTTCCAAAGCTTCCCCTTCAGCCAACTTAAAAACCTGGATACACCCACCAATTTCCTAATAACCCTGATCACTGCAAGAAAACGGATGCTGAGCAAGCTTTTAAGGCGTAACCATTTAATTTAAGAAAACTGGCAGAGAAGTAAGTTTCAAAGTCAGACGTGAAACACTTCATCCCCTGTATCCTCCAGCCCCAAGCTGTCAGCACCAAAGCAACTCCCCGACGTGCTTCATCTTCTTGCCCTATTTCGTGCTAGGGTCTGATTTTACAATCCAAAAGGCGAATCCCCAAACGCTGGGATCTCACGTGGGTTTTAATCCATTCCTGGCTCAGATACACCCGCACCAAGCACACTAAGGCTGACCACTCCCTGTCAACTAAAGATTACACTTTCATGAACTTCTTCATTACCAAGCCAGGGTGGCTTAAACAGGGAAAGACCTAGTCAGTGACCAGTCTCCTCCTGGTTTACATTTTACCATCCCAGCAGCAGAAAACTCCTCCTCACCAGGTACTTTTTCCTGCTGTTATTATCTCCATGGCTATCACAACCCACCAGACCAGCCAAGGCTCTGGACCGCAATGAACAAGAAACGTCAGCAACACCGGCTGATGTTTGAAAGTCGGGCTGCAGCTGTAATTTTTGGGTCAGGTTGGCCCTTAACGATGCAGCTGAAGGGAAGTGTTGCCAGGGATCTCCTGTACCTGCAGAGGGAGGTTGTGCAGCCAAGAAGAGGAGGCATTTCTGTCCCTTGTCCCCTGCCGGGCAGCAGCAGGAGGTCGGGATGCTCTCCCCGCATCACTTCGGGGCAGGCAGCTCGTCCTCCATCCACCCGTCCCAGCTGGGCTCTAGGGGCAGGTGGGGCAAGAAGCCACCCCAAACCTTTCCACAAGCAGCCAGACAGGCCAGAGAAAAGGCAAGAACCGACCCCACTGCCTGGGTACCCCCACAGCCATGGGGTGCAGAGAAAGAACCCCCTGGACCAGCCCCATAGACCCCTTGAGTGTTACACCCAGCCAGAGCAACCCCCTGTTCCCACCACGGCCGGGGGGCTACCGGCTGGGCCAGAGCAGCCAAAACCAGCTTCACCTTCATGAAAAATGCCGTATCACTTTTTTCCCCTTGACCCCATCAGTTATTTATTAACAGTAGTAAAATATTACTGTTCCCTACCTCCCAACCAGCAGGTTTTCCTCTCAGCCTGAGATTCACCCATCACTTTTATTATTTAAAAAAAAAAAAAAAAAAAAAAAGCTGAAAAGCATGGGGACTTTTTCTTTTTGTCTGTAGGTGTACTGTTCGCCGCTTTAATGCTGAGAAGTAGAGGATAGAGTGAGAAAGAGCTCCTAAATAAGTCACAGCCATTTACACATTAGGCACCTAATTATGTTGAAAATACAATTACACGCATTTAAGCAGATGCTCATGCCCACGGGCCAGGCCCGTTACTTTGACTCTTCTTTAACTACCCAACTTTACAGCCGGTGCAAGTCGAATCTGCTTAGATAGAGACCTGAATTATCGGTCTGGGTGTGGAAAAAAAAGGCAGGGGGAAAAAAAAAACCCAACCAGAAATCAATCAGTCGCTCCCATCTCATTCAGCGCAGCTGAGGACACTGCTCCACAGGCAGGACTCCAGCAGGTCCCTTCCTTCACAGCCTTTAATCAAATACCAGGAGGTGTTTGCTATTTTTAAAAGGCAAATGAAAACTTTGGGCTCCAGTCTTTTGTAAATTCGCAGAGAAGATAACACAAACCTCCCCCGCCCGAGGAATGCGTATTATTTACACACCGGCAAGCTTACTTATTAACGCCAACTTCTAGCAAAAGTTGTGTTTCCGTATTTTAAAGCAGGCCACAAAGGCCTGTTTACATTCCTTGCCTGCCTTCAGTAACGTCAAGGTCAGAGCGCAGCCTTCCAATGCCCTCCCGGCCGAGGAATGCCACCCAGTGGCCAGGGGGACACCCCAAAATTCAAACACCGACCCCTTACGCTCCACCAGGCGACGGTGCCCATTGAAAAGCTCTTCATTCTTGGTCCACCTGGAGCCAAAAAGCCCACACGAGCTACACGGGGCGGCCAGCAGTACCCACCACCCGTATCTCTGTGCTACCCACCACCTGTACCCACCACCCATATCTCTACACTTGCCACCTCGCTTTCTCACAAAAGTATAAGGATTTAGGAGCCCTGGGTGGGAAGCAGCACACGGCAGGTTTCCCCCTCCTCGTTTGCTGGCCAGGAAGAGCAACTCCATCCAAATCCCCACCACCATGCAAGCCCACAAACCAACTTTTCACCCTCCTCTAAATATTGGTGGAACATGGAAAAATCCTCCATCGTCAGAACAGGATTTACCACCCGTTCTCCAGCCCTGAGGTTCAGAGGGAATTTCACTGTAATGAGGGAAAAAAGGTCCATCAGCTCATTTCTAAATGGGCAGCGTGTCCTGAACGTCTCCCTCAGCACAGAAAAAATGGCAATAACCAAGTAAGTCTGGTGGGGAAATAGTGAGTGAGAGAGAAGTGCCTGAAAACTGAGCAAGAGACAGGCCCGCCAAGGAACAGAAGCAATCAGCCTCTGCATCATCTATTCCAGAAGGACAGCAACAGCTAAAAACATTCAAAACCAAGATTTAAAAAAAAAAAA
>JAHREE010000217.1:210484-248946 GCA_033628505.1 Tringa tobata
AGGCACCAGTTAAGAGACTCCCCTTGTTTCAAGGGCCTGGGGAAAGGCTGCAGGTAACAAATATGTACTGAGTAAACACTTCATCATTCATTATTCCCCCTTTTTCTTTTTTTTTTCCCATCTCATCACTGATTCAAACCATTTTTTTTTCCTCAGAATTTCAGGGGGGTTTGGTATATTTCGGTTTATTTACATTTTCTTGCTTGCTGATTTAGGGCTTGAACAGCTTCTCCTTTTTCATTCACTCTCACTTCAAGGGACTTTTTTCCAAGCAATCAAGATCTATAGCCAGACCAAAGTTTCTTGGGTATTTCCCCGTAGAAATCCAAGTAAGCAGACAGCCTACAATATTCTTACGGCCGAGTAATGAAAGCGGGTGAAGTGGAGCTCCTAAGTGCCTCTGAAGTGTTTGGAAAGGCAGAAGTTTCCCCTGCTGGAGGGGCGAAACCCCTGAAGGTTTAGACATGTCTCTTTGAAATGCATCAGCAGCGGCAGGGGGTCCACAGCAAACCCCCTTATTTATTCTAGGTAGGAGCAGAAATCCAAACAAACCCCATGGAGCTGTGTTCTCCAGCTCCCTCCACCACCTGATCCCTGATCCAGAGATCAGGTGTGGGACCTCCATCTGCTGCAAACATCACCTTACTTAAAAATCTCTGGGAAACAAGTATTCCCCCCAGAATTTTTCGAGGGTCACAGAATGGAAAAGACAGGTTGAGGTGAAATATAAATATTTAACGGTGGTTTTTCCTCCTTGATTTGTACAAAGTAAGGCAAGTGACACAATTTCACAGCCTACGTGGTATGAGCAAGTGATCTGCTTCGGGTGCAGTATTTTCAGGGAAACACTTTAGAATCGTAGAATTGTAGAATGGTTTAGGGAAGGGACCTTCAAAGGCAATCTAGTCCAACCCCCCTGCAATGAGCAGGGACATCTTCAACTGGATCAGGTTGCTCAGATCCCCGTCCAACCTGGCCTTGAACACCTCCAGGGATGGGGCATCTACCACCTCTTTGAGCAACCAGTGCCTCGCCACCCTCAGCATAAAAAATTTCTTCCCTATATCTAGTCTAAATCTTCCCTCTTTTAGTTTAAAACTATTATCCCTTGTCCTTCGAGACCCTCCCTCCTTATTTTCCATCCAGTGTTGTTGCCTAGTGAGAGTTTGCCCACTTCCCAGCCCAGTCGCCTCATTCCCAGGAAGAAGCTGCTCTTCCTGTTACATGGGGTTTTGGGTGTTGGAAGTGTTCGGAGAGAAACTACCAGCCACTGGATGGACTTTTAAGATATTTCTGCAAGGGATTTTCTTCTTTAGCTTTCCTGCACCTATTCCCCTGTGGAAGGCTGACTCAAGCTGGAGGCACACTGGCAGCCCAGTGACATGGAGCTCAGTGCGACTGCCATCATCAAATACAACATTTACTGCATCCCTAACTAGACCAGAGCTTACAGACCTCGATAATAAACTTTGAGAAGAGCCGCCATCTCCTCCTACCCCAGTGGGAGCCCTGCATGAGCCCGGCCAGGCTTGCTTGGACACGGGGTCGGTGTGAACTGGCTCCTGGCTGCAGACATGGAGGCAGAAGAAGGGTCAGGAGCAGGTATGCCCATGTCACTCAACCCAGAGGCTCTTGTCACACCCCAAGAAAAACCAGGAGCAACCTCAGAAGAGTGAAAGCTCTAAAGCAATGGAGATCATGAAGACTGACTTGCATCTAAGCCAAGCAAGGTGGTGGTAGGGGGATGTTAGTAGTTGTTCCTCAAAGCTCTTCCCAGAAGGGCGGCAGCCTTTGTAGGTAAATATGTCTCCACATTTGCCTGGTTTGCATCACACAAAGACACTAATTTGCCACCAATATTTCCTAAAACATCACCTCGTTTAGCTTTGCCCTTTCATTTTGGTAACTGGTGTTTGTAATACGGGGACAATACCTCTCACATTTGCAAAGTCCCTTCAGACCTGCTGTTAAACATCATGCTGGGAACGGTTGTTTGACAACCTCTGCTCTGGCTGGAGCCAAGTGTTTCTCTGCCGGGTCCTCTCCTGCCGTCCTCCATCACGAAGCCCTGCTCAGAAGTCCTTGCTCAGGCCGAGTTCCCAGTGAAGTCAGTGGGAGTTTCCCGCGTGAGGAGTGATGAGCTGGGTCCAAACCAAACACCCAAGGGAACCAGGAGTGCAGGAAACAGCTGACTGCATCGGGTTTCTCAAGCTCTACGCTTTCACCTGACTCAGACTTGCTGGCATCGGGAAGGATCCCGGGGGCAGAATGGGAGCCCGGGGATGAGAGGAGATCCCTGGTTACTGGCAGGCACAGCCCCATCTTCCTCCTCTTCAGGAAAACCTTTGGCAACAGTATTAAATCTTTGCAATGAGGTGAGGAGGGTAGACAATTATCTATTGTCTGCTTAACAATAGCCTACACAGACCGGGGAAGTTACCCTGACCGGGAGAAAAATCACCTCCCAGCAGACACGGAAAACAAGTTCTCACTTTACTCCCAGGGCAGACATCATACAGGGGGACAGGTCCCTCACGTGCAAATTCAGGTGCCTACATTTGGGCGGGTAAATAAGACTGCATTAAACCCCCGAGATTGGAAAGCCCTTTAATTTTATTTATTTGTGAAGTTGCAAAGAGGGAAATAAGACTTACAGAGAAAGACTTACTAGGAGAAAGACCCAGGAGTCCTGGTGGACAATAGGATGACCATGAGCCGACAATGTGCCCTTGTGGCCAAGAAGGCCAATGGCATCCTGGGGTGCATCAGGAAGAGCGTGACCAGCAGGTCGAGGGAGGGTATCCTGCCCCTCTGCTCTGTCCTGGTGAGGACCCATCTGGAGCACTGGCTCCAGTTCTGGGCTCCCCAGTTCCCCAGTTCAAGAAGGACAGGCAACTGCTGGAGAGGGTACAGCAGAGGGCTACAAAGATGATGAGGGGACTGGAGCATCTCCCTTACGAGGAGAGGCTGAGGAACTTGGGTCTTTTTAGTCTGGAGAAGAGAAGATTGAGGGGGGATCTGATCAATGTTTATAAATACTTCAAGGGTGGGTGTCAAGAGGATGGGGCCAGTCTTTTTTCAGTGGTGCCCAGTGACAGGACAAGAGGAAATGGGCACAAACTTGAATATAAGAAGTTCCACCTAAACATGAGGAGGAACTTCTTTACTTTGAGGGTGGTAGAGCCCTGGAAGAGGCTGCCCAGAGAGGTGGTGGAGTCTCCCTCTCTGGAGACATTCAAACCCCGCCTGGACACGTTCCTGTGCAACCTGCTCTGGGCAGATCTGCTTTGGCAGGGGGTTGGACTAGATGATCTCCAGAGGTCCCTTCCAACCCCATGTGATTCTGTGAGATGTTTTGAAGCCCAAAAGCCGGTACACAGCTCATCGGAGCCGGGCAGGTAAATGGGCCAGAAGAGATTCCCTGCCTGGGAAACTCTTGACAGTAAATGAACGAGGAGGGAGGAGAAGGCTGTGTTTATATCTTAACCTTCTAAATATATTTAGCTAGATCAGGGAAATTTTGATGTGCCTTCCAACCTATAATTGTCCCTTATCTGCTGTGACACTGATGGTTGCTTTTGGCCAGATGGCAGCCAGACACTGAGGCGGGAGCTTCACAACCCGCCTGGACAAGTTCCTGTGCAACCTGCTCTAGGTGGACCTGCTCTGACAGCGGGGTTGGACTAGATGATCTCTGGAGGTCCCTTCCAACCCCATGTGATTCTATGATTCTGTATTTGACAGAGATGAGAGTTCACTTCAAACTGTGCAGTTCTGCTCCACCAGAGCCATTAAGGATTCAATACCTGCAGGTAAGATGTAATTTTAATTATGGAAATGGCACACCAGTTCTCCAGAAATATCTGCTTGTCTCATTGCCTCGTGAGAACCACGGAAAACACACTCAGGCAGCGCAAGGCGCTGAAGACACCAAAAAGAGCTGGGGTTTGTGTTTTATGATTCCCCTACCAGCAATGGGAAGAAATTGTGAATGAAATGGCCATTAATTTTCATGAGCGCTCTGGAAGAAAGAGCAATAAAATCTATTTCTCGGCCTTTTTTTTTTTTTTTTCTTCCATATTTCCTCTCTCCGCCTGAAGCGTGGGGGCTCCGCTGGTTCCCGACCCAGCCAAGCGAAGCTGTGGGGCCGATGCGGGGTGGTTCTCACATGGCCAAATTAATGACCCCAAAGTCAGCCCAAGGAGATCAGAACGTCTCCAGCAGCCTTGGCGTTTTAATCTGGAATTTCTCTGCTGTGAACAGATGCGTTTTCCTCCTGCTGCCCCCTTCTCCTGTCGTGCGAGGCAAGCCCTGTGGAGAAGCGCTGCGGGCAGCACAAAGGTGTGCTAGAAAAATGAAATTACAGTGAAATACGTATAGCCCTAAGAGTATGCACAGGCAAATGGCACACACAGGCCAAGCCAGGTAAAGGGAAATCCTTCTTCATGTGACAGGCGTAGCCCAGGGCTCCAACCTCTCCTGGCTTGATTTTCCTCCAGGGACCCCATTAGACCAGGGACCGAAAGGAGAGCGTGGTGGCCCTGCACTTTCACTGGGGAAGTGTATTCTTTACATTCTATAAGCAAGAATGTGAGGTAGGCAGAGCTGACCACTTCTAAATGAATAACTACATAAACTCTTCCACCTGCCAGAAGAAGAATTTAAGCAGGGGCTGCTATTGCAATAACCCACCTCGGGGGGAAAGAAAGAAAAAAAAAGGAAAAAAATAAGAGACAAAAAAAATATAAAAAGAAAAGAGGGTTCTGCACAACAAGCCACTCTGCAGGCAGGGTGTGGGGACCAGAGATGGGCACAGGGCTTGGGAGCAGCCTTGGCTCTGCCCCAGCAATGGAACTGTGGTTGAAGAATGGGCATCAGTCTGAGATGTGGGCTTAAAAAAGGGTAGAAATACCATGTCTTTAACCAAAACTGGAGCTAGAAAATGCTGTGTTGAGGGGAACTGTACGGTCCATCCCTAAGGGTGGGGGTGCGGGACCTTCACTGGTGCCCTCAGGCATGGGTGAGCTGGCACCAGGGCGCTGGAGGACTAGTTGGTGCTTGTTGGCATCTCAGAGACCTCCTTGGTGGCACAGATCTGGGAGGCTTTCCCAGGTTACAGGACGGGGAGGCTCTGTGGTCATTTGGCAAGCAAATTTTTGGATGGCAACACCTCCTTTCTGGCTGGGGAAAGGAAAAGCGACCGGTGCTGCTGGTTTGGGGTAAAAGCCCTTTGAGATTTTGCATTGCCTTTTGGGCAGGCAGGCACCCATACTGATAGGCAGCAGAGGGACGCAGTAAATCAAGATAACAAGGAGGCTCCAGTTGTGGCAAGAAGTGGCAGAAAAGCTCAGGCTGGCCAGAGGGCTCACCCTTGGTGACATCTTTCCACTGTCTCTGCGTTGACCCACTGACCATGAATTGGTTCAGGAAATGCAAGCCAGGCTTACAGCCTTCCTCTGGACCCCTCGAGATTTGCAGGAAGAGGATTTCTGCACTCAAGCAAGGAAAAATGCCCCTGGGAAGGGGGACTAACCTTTACCACCACCTTTGCGCTGAGGGGAAGGCTGAATGTAGTGGAGGATGTTGGACACTGCCTTTTAACTCACTGCTCCCGCCTGCTGCTTCTCCAGCCACCGACATCCTACCAGCGTGCATTTAACACATCTGTGTCTTTTCTTGACCAGGACACCCATTTCTGATGCCTCTTTGCTTGGTACAGACGCCTCTGGAAAAGAACAACAGATAGCCCTGAGAAAGACATTCCCATCACAGCTTGTTTTATTTTTCTCTTTTTCCCTTTCACAGAAATTTCTTATCCAGTTTGCTCTGTTTGATGCTCTTCTCTCCTTTCACTTCAGGCCTTCAGTTTCTTGTCCCCAACAAGCTAGTTCAGTCAAAGCCATGCCTGGTGTACAAACACAAAAGTAACAGGCATCTTACAGCTCCTTACAATAAGCAATTATTAATTGTAAAACCAGTCTGATACTGGTTATGGTGTGTTGTGCATCATCCCTTCTTGCTCTTTTAGGTGGTGAGGGATGGTGGAACAGCCCAGCAAATGCTCCTGTGCGCAGGGAGGGAGGTAACAGCCACCTTCTCCAGCAAGACCAGCTGCAGCTCTCCCAGCACTGGTTTTGTACCAGTCAGGCCAGTGCCATAGAACTGGGGCACATTAAGACTGTTGTGCCTGCCAGCCCTCGGTGAGCTTCTCCGCTCCTCCATCGTCTCCCTTCTCGCTAAGAGAGAGAAACCTGAAGGTTGATGGGCCGGCTGCTCGCTTAAAGGTCCCCTCTGGCAACACAGAGCTGGTGAAAGGGGCGGTGGGGTGGGTGTAAGAGAATTTATTCCTGGTCTGACAGCCCTTCATCATAGCTAAGCCTTTTGCATAAACGGCAATTTAGCTCCTGTCTCCTGAACACGGCTCCCTTGCATTAGAACTTCTTTACAACAGCCGTAATTGCAGACGTGCTGGACACGAGCCAGCAATGTCATCTCACAGCCCAGAAAGCCCCAGGCACCCTGGGCTGCATCCCCGGCAGCGTGGCCAGCAGGGCGAGGGGGGGATTCTGCCCCTCTGCTCCGCTCTGGGGAGACCCCCCTGCAGTGCTGCCTCCAGCTCTGGGGCCACCAACAGCAGAAGGAGATGACCTGTTGTAGCGGGGCCAGAGGAGGCCACAGAGATGCTGGGAGGGCTGGAGCCCCTCTGCTGTGAGGACAGGCTGAAAGAGTTGGGGGGGTTCAGCCTGGAGAAGAGAAGGCTCCAGGGAGACCTTAGAGGACCTTCCAGTCCCTAAAGGGGCTCCAGGAGAGATGGGGAGGGACTCTTGATCAGGAAGGGGAGCAACAGGACAAGAGGGAATAGCTTTAAACTGAAAGAGGGGAGATTTAGATGAGATCTCAGGAAGAAATTCTTCTTGAGGTGGTGAGACCCTGGCCCAGGTTGCCCAGAGAAGCTGTGGCTGCCCCATCCCTGGAGGGGTTCAAGGCCAGGCTGGATGGGGCTTGGAGCAACCTGGTCTGGGAGGTGTCCCTGCCCAGGGCAGGGGGGTTGGAACTGGATGGTCTTTAAGGTCCCTTCCAACCCAAACCATTCTGTGATTCTATGTCCATACCGGTGATCCTCAAGGAGACCCAAGTCCATGAGGCAGTGTTTCCAAATGGGGGAAGCTGATGGATGAGCCACGGCACAGAGCTGCCGGTTTCCTCCCGAGCTGTGAGGACCGATTCCTCTCTCTCTTGCAGGTATTTTCCAGCAGCCACCCTGCCCCTCTCCTGCCTCCTCCCCTTGCCTCGGCTTGTCGGGATTAGACGGTTTAACCACTGACCCCGGTTGTCATCAATCTCAATATTGAGTGCGCCAGAGATAATGCAGGCAATCCTCCTGCTCGCTGAAGAACAGGCATTTATGAAGCATTTGTGAAACCATTTTAGCTAAAGAAGACAGACAGCCCCATTTTGTGCCTAATATTGCCTGGCAGGTGGGGACACACCCTGGGATAACTCCCTCGTCAGCCTGGCTAGAAGGTCAAGAGTCTACATTTGACAGGGAGGATCGCCCTTGGCGCTCCGACAGCAGAAAGAAAACACAGCAGCATCCAGGAAAAAAACACCCATCAACCAGGTGTGCCAGATTTAACATTTCCCAGAGCTTAATTCCTTTTGAATTTTGTAGCTCCTCTTTTGAAGATTATCCACGCACCCAACACTGGGCTAAACCAGAAAGTTGAGATTTTGTTCTTCCATTAGCCATTATCGGCTTATTGTTTTAATCATCTCGGGCAGGGTGAGCAGTGCCTCTCTCTACACTCCACTCCTTTTTTCTCCTTTCTTGCCCCTCCAGCACCACTCACCCTCCCCTTTGCTCCTTTTCATGCTATCCCTAGGGATCTCCATGCAATGCCACCCCACATTTCGCCACCATCTCCAGCGTGCCATGAAAGAGGAGAGAAGGGATAGCCTTGGTGATGGCGATAACGCTGCTGTGACCCCACCTTGGGTCCTGGTCCTACCGGGATGTGAAGGGTTGGCTCAGATAGAAAGTCCACCAAGAGCTCAGTAGAAAGTCTCTAAGACCTACCAGGGCATAGTCTGAGCTCTCCTGGGTTATTTCTTGGGCTGGTGCAAATTCCAGCAGTTACATCTCAGCCCACTTCATTAGCAGATGTCAAACCCAGGAGAAAATACAACGTCCTGCTGAGGTGGCAAAGATGACTCTTGTAAACAAACTTTGTCTTGATTTTCATGGAAATGAGGTTGTCTATTTGTTTACAAAAAATGGAGACCTCACTGCAGAAGAGAGTTGCATGATAATAGCCAAGAATCAGATAATTTCTCTGGAAGGAAGAGGTGGAAATGAGCATTTTTTACCATGGGTGTTATAGGAAGAGCTTTGCCAGGGTATGTGGCAGATTTAAAAAAAACCTACACAAACCTACTTAGGCTTTTTCCTCCTCTTTGCTGCAGGAAACGCTGCGAGTTACAGAACCCAACAGCCAGCTTTTGTGTTCCTGCTTCCCTGCGCTGAAAGAGCACATTCAGAGATGCTGCAGCGATCAACTGTCAGCCCATACTTGACCTCATGGTCCTTTTTGAGGCCCATCTACTGTTTCTTTCAAAGGGTGGATGGCTTCAGGCAGTTCATACCGACACAGGCCTGACAGATGCATGATTTTATGGAAAGGGGGGAGGAAAGAGGAAACCTCAGGCTTTCCCTACCTCCCTTTCAGCTCACGCTGTTGGTTGTGTGAAGCACTAGAGGTGACACAGCTGGGAAGACTCCAGTGAAGGTCAGAGCTGGAGATAACCCTGCTCTGACCAACTGTTGGCTGTGGCAACATCTTCCCCTTCTCCATGGTCAGAGGAGGAGAAGGAGAGGAAGGAGGTGCACGCAGGCCAGGGTAGAGAGGGAATGTCTGGGTCATCCCTCTTTCTGGGGGTCAAAGCAAGACTTCTTCAGGCCCTAAAGTGGGCAGCAGCTCTTCACAGACAGGGTCCTCACTCCGCCACTTGGAGGAGTCCCTTGCCATGGCCATCAGGTCTTTCTTTCACACTGTTCAGCCATTGCAGCCCCCAGCATTCAGCTTTTTCCCTGGCATCGCATCAATCTTTCAACAGATCTAGTCCTTTATCCACCATTTATGAAGATTTTACTGCTCTTACTTTACAATAACATCCTACTGGGTATAGGACAATAAAGTCCTATCAGGAAGTGGAGCCATAGACAAGAGGGAACAACTTTAAACTGAAAGAGTGGAGCTTTAAACTAGATACTTGGAAGAAATTCTTTGCTGTGAGGGTGGCGAGACCCTGGCCCAGGTTGCCCAGAGAAGCTGTGGCTGCCCCATCCCTGGAGGGGTTCAAGGCCAGGCTGGATGGGGCTTGGAGCAACCTGGTCTGGTGGGACGTGTCCCAGGGCAGGGGGTTGAAACTAGACAAACCATTCCATAATTCTCTCTATATACATACACACATCCTTTGGTTTTTTTACTGACATCAGGGAATCGCCCCTTAACATCTCCTAGAAGCTTAGTACCTGCACATACGTTCTCAGTAACAGGTCCCCCTTGGCTGTAAGAGCTGTGCTCTCTCAAAATACTCAAGTGACAGAGCAAACAGCTGTAATAAATACCAAAACATATGTGGTAATTAGAGAGGGAAGAAAATTAGAAATGCACTTGAAAATATTAAGCTTACTGTTTAGTTTTCCATATGATGGTCTTTCTGTGGGCCAACATTAGGAAGCTAAAGAGAAAAATAAAAGATATTTTAGTCCAGTTTTGAACTAACAGCCTCTTTATAACAAGGAAAACACTAATTTTTCCTCTATCAGCTACAAAACCGCCTGTTTATAAGATGTTTACCTGGATAGGAGGTTGCAGAGAGGCCAGACAAATGTTATCTTTTTAAAAAGTCTCTCTCTCTCAGGGTCACAGCTCCTACACTGAAGACTCGCATGTAGGTAACATTGCCTGTGTTAATTTATGACCTTGAAGATACTCATCACTCAGAGTGGATTTGGACTTGAGAATTTTTTAGTTCAAATACACCCATAGCCCAGGAGCAGAGGGGATGCTGATAAGAATGATTCATGAAGTGGGTGAAGGAGTTTTTAGGTAGTGAGAGAGGAATGCTCTTATCCCCCCCAGCCAGGTACTACCAAGTCCACAGGGTAATTTAACAGAAGTGGTTTTCTGTTTCCTAGGTTTGTTAGGTGGTTGTAGAAGCTGTGCTCTTTTCAAGAGGAACCTGATGTTGTTCCACTGTCTGGAAAGGAGCTGTGCCCATTTGCACCTGGGAAATTGGCACGATGCTCTTTGTACATCCCCCACGGTGGGATGAAACGTGGGACTTCCCTGGGATTTCAGCGCTAGCAGAAAACCAGCATTACTTAAAACCACTATCAGTTATGAGCTATCGACGACAGGGAGAGAGCAGAGCATTTTCTATAAGGAAAGAGATATACAGCCATGATAAAGCTACACGTTTGTTACTGTAACGCAAATCATTGTGGTAAACCTTAGCTTGCCATTGCTGTCCCATTTCTAGGCAAATTAATTGGATGTTTTATTAATTTCTCCATATGAGGAAATCAACAAAGGCTGGCTGTTTGAACTCTGCTCTGTAGCTTTACTGCAAGCAACCTGCCTTCTTGAGTTATAAAGCTGATGGATCAAGTGAAAATATTTACACCTTGGCTCAGCCAGGGCCAAGAATCACAGAATGGTTAGAGTGCAATGGGGCAAAGGACATCTCAGCCATAAAGCTCTGGGGTCCAGCAAAGGCAGCAGACCAATTAGTTCCCTGACTAATTGCAAAATTCAGGGCTCATTCTAAAGGAAACTTGCAGAACTTCTTGAGGAGAAAAAAAAAAAAACACAAACACACACAATGGGAAATACAATAACGTAAGGGAGATCAACCAGAAGGTCACAATGATCTCTGGAAGCAAGCACCTCCCTGCACAGGCAAGTGAACAAGTGGGAAAGCTTCGAGAGACCTCCTTGAGAAGTGGGGACATCACTCCTTCCTGCTGAGCCCCCTCCACCAGCAAAGGCAAGGTCAGTCAGTCACATTCTGCATGGATGGCATCCTTGCTGGTGGAGAGAGATCACCCTACGCGAATAAGCGAAGCAGAACAGCTGGGATAAGTTTTGCCCAGTTTGCATATCTCAGGACCAGTCCATGTCCACGTTATCTGAAGTTATCTCTCTGCTTTTTTGCAGAGCACAAAGAGGTGTAGCCCAGCAGACTCGCCCTTAAATCCAGCAGGATTAAACAGGTCCCAGGTGGTACCTATAACTTCCACTAGGTTTGTTAATCCCTCAATTTAAAAAAAAATGAAATAAGATCTGTTTTACTTTAGCAGAAACCTCAATGCAGTTGAAACTGTTTCTTGCTTTAACTAGTTTTAATCAGACTACAATACACAGATCCATCCCCACAGACAGCTCTAAAGAACCAATCCTCTAAAATTATCTTACACATTATATAAGCTTATTTTCTGAACCTTCTTGAAGCTAGTTGGGAGAGATCCTAATTTTTATTGACTACACAACTCACTTCCAGCAGTGCTTTACAGCTATTCAACCACCATGTTCCTGGTGAGGTAAGAAGTGTTAGGAATGATTTTACAGCCCAGTGTGGTGGGCCGATGGGACAAACCTACCAGGCAGGGATCACTACTCTCAGCCCTATCAGTCTCTTGTCAAAAGCATCCCTGGAGAAGGGCTGGGAAGGTAAGCTGGGGTCAGATACCCAGGTTCACTGCTGCTCTCCTTGAAGCAGCTTCTCAGCAGAGGAATTAGAGCAGGTTTAAGGAATGAGGTGCTTCTGAGATAGTTTTTTCTTCTTCCTACTCTACACATGGCAACCTCAAAACCTGAAGGAGAGTCCCAGCAGAAGTATTCTTACCTAGAGACTTCCTATCACTCAAGTGAAGGCAGAGAGAAGCATCTCATCCATTAGGACATGCAAGAAGGAAGCTGGTAGAACCTCCAAAACCCCTGTGTAAGCCAACAACCTGAGAAGACATCGTTCAAGACTCTAAAAAATTGATCCGGAATTAAAGTCTTTCTTTTCATCCTTCACTTTTTACTGAACTTTTTATAAGCAGAGTTCAGTGGTCAGAAGCAAAGAAGAAGGGACAGAGTACCTTTCTTTACTCCAGACTTTGCCATCAGCCAGAAGATCAGCAGTGATGGGACATGTTTTTCCCCTCTCACCACTTGATAGCAGAAAAGGGGAGGAAATTATATTGTCAGGGCTCAGCCACAGTCTGAACATGTTGGTCTCAAACTTTTTTCCCCCTGAAAGCTATTTTTAAACTAGTCTAAAAGTAGCTTCTCTTTTCTTTGATGCTTAATTAGTTCCAATTAAACTACATTTAAGTAGTATATGCTGCAGTTTGAATGGTGCTCATCAGAATACAGTAAATGATAAAAAAAAACCCTGCACTTACACTGAAATACATGTGCCCTTTTTTTATCTCCTCCAGACTTCCAAAAGGATTTGGGTTATGAATCACAAACATTCCCCTCAGCGTTAGAGTCCTATGAGTCAAGCAGATAGTCATCATTAATCACTTCTCAAGCATTTTTAACAAGGTGGTTCCTGCATGTTTTTCCTTCACATCAGTCATTTACATAGCATAAAAGGCATGCCTAGCACTTTACAGACAGCTAGGACAAAAACCTTTGCTTTGTAGTGTTTACAGCTACAATAAGATCACACAAACCAAGGAAAAGTTCTCTTTGCAAATGAAAAAAAAAAGAATAGAAATTATAACTATGGCAAAGAAGCAAGTAATCCCCCCCCCCATGGTGTGACGTAAGTTTGCATTTCTATATTTCTGTATTATTTTTATACAGTTCCTCACCTTTTTAAGTAGAAAGCTATTTACACTTTAATACCATTGTAACCATGAAAGCATTTCATGCCCTCCCCTTTCTCAGAGGAATACAAATCACTATTTTGCTGTTTGACTGTTTCAAGGGGGACAGAAAAAAGGCATCCAAGTTTTCCACCAAACACACCACTTGCATCAACATGTCTTTTTAAGAAGCAGTAGCAGAGGTGCCAGAGTTGCTGTAATCTGAGTGGCTACTTAAAAGGAAAAAAAAATAATACCTGGAAATTAAATTTTTCCACTAAAAAAAAAAAAGAGATAAGATACCTGTTCCATGACTGCCACTTAGTTCATGATATTTAAGCAGAGAATAAGGGAGGTTTCATTTGTTCTTCCCAGCATGCTTTGTCAGTTTGTCTTCTTTTCCTCCTCTATACACTGAAAAAAAATTAAAATCATATAACTACATCTGCATGCCATGGAAAAGCTGCATATGCATATTTTTTTCAGGACTGCTAATTAACCCATGGTCCTCTCACTGGTAAGGAATGTTTACATCCTTCTCTTATGCTTTTCTCCACGTCTTACAGCTGTTGTTTTGGACTTTTGTGCCATAAATGAACATATCAGCCCACAAGACAGACCAGAGCTATGAAACAACGGCTGGGAAAACAATGCAACTAAGGACACAGTTTCAGAAGTACTCTGTTACAAGCTGTTTATTAGAACTTTGACAATAAATAAGATATTTCCCAAGCAATCAAAATGTAATTATTTAGAAAGTTACACAACTGAAGTTTTCACAATGCTTTTGTGTTGGCTTTTTTTTTATATATATATATATACACACGATTTACTGTATTTTAAACACCAGTTCACCTGGAGCTGTACAACAGTGGGATGTCCATTTTTTCCAATTCACACAGCAGGAGATTACAAAGCCATATCTTTAATCTGGAAGCTGCACGTGTAAAAATAATCCAAAAACCATATCAGCTTTGGGTTGGATAGTCCAGCTGTTGTGAACGAATCTCCCCATTCATGAGACTAGGGGCTGAATTCAAATTCAGATGCATGGCTTACCCAGTAGATAGTGCCTTTTAGATTTACGGTTTTGAAGACATAATAAGCCACTCAATTCCACCAGTTCACTGTAATCCTTTGTAGTTTACTGTGCTGCTGCTGCACACCTTGTTCTGCCCTCAACACAAGTGGCACAGAGCAAACTGCCGTAAAAGATGATCATTTTCAATGTTGTAAATCTCCAATAGTAAGTACAAACTTTTGCGCTTCGACTCGCTGTTAATTATGAAAAACGTCTTTCAGTTTTGGTCAAATGAATTAGCATTTCTTCACTTAAATACTCAAGACATTTAATATGCCTTAATAACACTTTTAAGAGTTTGACATTCAAAGTTAACTGCAAAAGAATGTTCCTGTTAAATAAAGCACCAAGTGTTCCTCATACGTTTATTCCTTAAAGAAAGCCTAGGAGAGACTAGTTTTAAAACATCAGTTCTGCTAGCAGTTGTAATTTAAGAATAAAATTTAATTCTTATGGCTTGATTGAAGCCACGTTTCCAAAGTAAGCTTTACATTTTCTGTGCAACATCCCATTTTCTTTAAGTGCAGAGCTACAGGTCTTGGAGTTACGCAGCTGCAATCGAGTTATCATCCGCTTGACGACCCTGAGGCTTTAAGAAAAATAAAGACATAATTAAAAAAAACAAAACAAAATAAAAGCCAAAAGGCAAAAGACCAAGGCTGTCATGCAAGTCACTTTGTAATACATTGTGTTGATCTCAAGCACAGCATTAAGCCTATCCTTACTTGTAAGGGTTTCTGACTGTACCACAAACACAGAGGACATCCAACTGGGATGTCAGTTTGGCCCAGTGAGCATTTGGCAGAGGCCTGAGCTCTTCAGCTGCCAAGAGCATCTCCATACACATTTAGACATCAACTTAGCACAAAGCCCAGCTGACCAGAGTTTCAAGTGTTTATGAAGAGCTGATAATTCTCGATGCATGAAACAGTAACAAGACTGACAGTTTCTTGGAGGAACTTTAAGCAGAATCACTAGAGACGGGCAAGAACAAGGAGGAAGTTTTGAAGAAGAAAAGGCATCCTTACAGTAAGGCTTTTTGGGGTCCTGACAACTCCAAAGCAAAGAATTCCGATGCTTGAGAGATTCCACAGAAGCATTGAGAACACCGTGCTTTTGAGGAAAAAAGCCTTTTGTATTGACTTAGGAGAACACCTCAACAACTAATCCAGAAGAGCCACTGACTGACAGCGTATGCAAAAAAAGGTAAGTTCTGCCTATCTCTTCTGGCTAAAACAAAACTGAAAGCACGCCAGGCCCATTTCCTGGGAACAGGATTACAGATGTCTGAACAAGTCCATCCCAAGTCATATAAACAAACCTTTCAGGCTCCCTGCTTGCTAAGAGTCTGACTGACAATTAAATACAATATTCTGGAGACAGCCACAGTGAAACAAGAAAGCATTTACTTGGGCAACTAGATTTGAATGATTCTTAAAGTCAAAAGCAGCAGCCTGTGATCTGTTTTTCATGACACGACTGAATTGTCTTCAGAGTTGTACCACTTCAGAAAAAAAATCTAGAATGAGTGATTCACTGAGAAGATGTGTTTTTAGGAGTTATTTAGGAGGTGTGGGATGCTACAGTATTTTAGAACCTAGACATAAGGGTTGCTGAAACACTTTTTTTTCCAGGAGTGCTATGAATTATGGCATTAAAGCATTTAATTACATCTATCCCCATTGTACTCAAAATATAGACAACTTTAAAACTCATTTTACAGAGTAAAACACGGAACGACAGGGAAACATTCAGCTAGTTCACCTTACTGTAACTAAATACCTGTTGCACTTAAACAGATTTCTTAAGGATTTTGGTTGACAACACCAAGACTTTTCAAAGCAAACAGCTCTGTTACAATCCAGCCCTTTTAGTCTGCTTGGGAACACCCAGCTTTGACCAGAGCTGGAGTGGTATTTCCCCCAAAACCAAGCAGCCCCACAGGGAGCCTTCAAACACGAGGTACTTCTCAGCATCTTACCTTTACAAAAATGTGCGTCGGTATGAACCGTCGGAGCAGCTGATTTGTGAAGTTTGGGAACCGCAGCAGATTCACGTGAAGAGATGGCAACTGCTGATATCCAGCCATCAGAGGATAGAAATTATACAACATTTCCTGCTGTGTGCCAGGGAGGATTCTTAATCGGATCTTAAAAAAGAAAACAAAAAATACCAAGTCATAAACACGGGTAAGTTCTGTGACCAAAAGCAGTCCTCTGTTCACTATCTGTTCATACACTGTTTACTTTCTGGAGCTGGAAAGAATGAAACTACTTTCCTATTCTAGTTAAACTATTGTTTGTCTACTCAAACAACACCACAAACAACACAACAAACAGCTCCTAATAAGGCTTCCATTTAGCCCTTCTATAAATGGAGCTTGCATCCATACGTTCTACCAGTTTACCTACTTACCTACCTAGATGTTAAACATCTAACACACAGTGAGTTTGTCCTCCCTGCACATCTAATTAATGTATTTTTCACTACCAGATAAGGCAGCAGGATCATGAGACATGACATAGTGCTTAGTAACATGGTTTATTTATGGTCTTTTATCAGAATTAGGTTGATGGTTGGACTAGATGATCTGAAAGGTCCCTTCCAACCTAGACAATTCTATGATTCTATGACAATTTCGTACCTGTTTAAGGCCAGAGAACATGAAGGCATCACTGGGTTCCACTGACACCTCCACATCCTGGACTAAGTTGGTCTTATTT
This sequence comes from Tringa tobata, assembly GCA_033628505.1. Lineage (NCBI taxonomy): Eukaryota > Metazoa > Chordata > Aves > Charadriiformes > Scolopacidae > Tringa > Tringa tobata. The sequence goes on from JAHREE010000217.1 coordinate 227,157, forward strand.
TGCAGGTGATATCTGACAGGTAGGGATTCTCGGACTCGACCAAATGATGGCAGATCTTTGGAAAGAAAGTAAATAATCTCAAAATACAAAATACATTTTAAAATTCCATACATAAAAAATAAGTCCATGGCAAAGAGCAGTGAAAAGTTTGAAGAAAAAAAAAGATACAATAATTAAGCATGTAAAGAATTTCTGACAAGATTTAAAAAAAAAAGATTGAGGAACAGAACATAAATTCATTACAGCTTTTCAATAACACTTTTTCAACATCTAGTTATAAAACCCCCCAGCTGCTAACACTGTCCAGGAATGGGAAGTCCCTTTGTTTGCTGCTGGGTATTTTCAGCTTACCAGAAACCTAAACTTTTTCAGATACTGCCAGGAAGCCCCTTCAAAACATAAGAGGAAGCGATGGTGGAAGAAACTCAGTATAAATGAAACTAAACTGAGGAACACATAGGAATTCTGCGCGTTCAGTGAGCTCTCCACCAGCCCTCTACTCTTGTGCAGGTGAAGCACTAGAAGAGAAACAGTTCCCCTGCCCACAAGCAGCTCCAGTTCTCCAGGCTGTTTCTTTCCTGGGACGCAGCCAGGGTGTGGGTGGACAGAATAATTCTTGCTATAGGCATCCAGAGAAACTTCCCGGGAAGGCAGCATCTGCAGAGGTGACTCTGGCTTCTGTGCTGCCACGTAACACAGGTTGATGCATTGACAGCTTTTAAGAGAAAACAATTGTGTAATTCCCTTCCAGCTCTTCCCTTGAAATGAAGGGGGGAAAGAGGGACAAGGCTTGGGGCAGTTTAAGCGATGGTACAGTTTCTTTCACTAGTTCCATAGTATCTAGCACCAGTTTTCTGTCTTTTGCTGCAGTAAATGCAAGGTCTGGATGCTGTAAAACACCAGAGGTTCTTAAAAGTCTAATGGGGACTTAAAAGTCCAAGCTGCCAAATCAACGTTACCTGCGTTAACGTGGAGGGGGATGCTCTCTACAATCACGTGGGGCAGCGTGATGACTGTACTAACAACAGGTACACTCTCCACAGGTGAGCTCCTGCAGGAAAGAGTCAAACACAGACCACACTCAGATATACAGCATAAAGTATCAAGGGAGTACACCAAAAGAGCACCCCTTACATGTGACTAAACTGAAGTTAGTCATTTCAGTGGTGGAAAGGAAAAATCCAAACTGGACTGTTTGAGGTGAGCAAAAGTAGTGTCATAGCACAGAGATAAAATAGCAAAAGTCAAGTAAGAACACTAAATAGCTCTAAAAGTAATAAAAGCAAACTAGAAGAAAGATATAGCTTAACATTTGTCTTTGAAAACCAAGTGAATACATAAACCCACAATCAAGGGTGGGAAAACAGTTAGTTTTCCCTTTTTAAAAGTTTGTTTATTTCTACTATCGCAAAACTATTCCTTTAACCTGGCTTCTCAAGTGAAGCATTTCATGACTGGAGAGAACAGGGAGTAAAAGGTGACAGAACAGCTCTGCAGATCTTACAAAAAAAGTTCATGGAATGTTAAAACCATAACTATAAGTGAAATACATATTTATTCAAAAAATCTAACAAGCTCAGCAGTAATTAGTAAGGTCCAAAGTCTAGACAGCCCTTGCCACAGGAAGATCCAAAACCAAAAAAGCCCCTCCAAAAAAATCCAACTCACCAACATCCCTAAAACCAAACCAACTTCTTTCCTCTCCCCACCCAGGCCACGAGACAGTTACCTCTTCCAGGAAATGATGTAACATCCAGTTGCCACCCCAGTAGCATTTGTAACCGGAGGACATCGGAGGCAAAAGCACTCACTGGCACTCTCACCTGTCTGTAAAACAACTATCAGCAAGATTTGGTTTAAAATCAAAGCATAATCATTCCTGCAGAAGCCACCAAGTCTAAAAATCCACTATAATGTAAACAACAAGTGTTCAGCCAGAAAGGCCTTTGAAGTTCTTTGCAAACTATACCTATGTAATGTATAGATTCAATAGATTGTAAATATCCCAGTACGTGAAAGGGCAATATATAGAAATATATGACAGTTTGCTTTCTGAGCAGCACTATGAGGTCTTTCATGTACACATAGAACAAGTAATTGCAAATTTAGAGTTCATGCACACGTACAAAAAAACCCCACCAAAATCGCATCAACTCAAATTCTACACTTTTCCTACAACAAGTTCCAAGACATCAGCATAAGATGCCTCTCATGTTTTAAAATGCAAATGAACACAGGCATTTCTCCTCTCCCACCCAAACAATGAGAGGTGGGGAAAAGGGAACACAAGAAAAATGTAGTGGCTTTGAGTTTTCAATCTTTTTTTTTTGCCTTTCTTCACTTGAATGAACTAAAATAAAGTACCTTTTCACTTAAAGAGTTATTTAAAAAAAAAATTACTATGAAACTAGATGTTTCAGTCATGCAAAATTAATCATTAATCTTTATTAAGTTTTACAAAGGCAGGAGGGGTGTCAACCAAAAGGTGGACAGCTGAATAGCTGGTATCTGAAGGGGTTCAGACCTCCTAGCAGTTAGCTCTTTGGGAGCATCAAGCAGAAGTCATGAGGCACAAGGTGCCAGAGCTGAAGACAAAATCTCATTGTTTGAAGACTAAAAGACCTAGGAAATAATTGGGTTTTGTCAGGTAAACCTTGACTATACAGAGGAAGTAGGAATCTTGCAAGCCCTTGATTACATGGGTGGACAGTGGTCCCACAATCTGGCAGGCCATCCAGACTGCCTCATTTTATTTCAAGTTTCAGTGGAATACACACATTTTCCTATCTCTGACTCCGCAAATGTAAAGACAATGTTTTGTTGGGAGATTTTGGATCAACTCTACTGCTAAGTACTCCATGTATTTGACTTTAAAGCTAACATACTTCACTCTTAAAGGTTGAGATGTGTACATGTATTTATTTTTTTTTTACATTTAAATAAGTTATTAAACTGTGTTAGTATTAAAAAAAGATGCTTGCTTCTAACTGTTCTTTATAGCCTACCCTATCTAGCTTCACATTTCTTAGTTTCATGACTGCAATCAAGGACATGGATCACTTCAGCCTTTGGATGCTGCCTCTATCATGTAGTAAAGCATTTGCATTCCAGAAACTATAAGTAGCCCATAAACACGGGAAATACTCAGTATCTTTTCATATGGATATCTTAGAAGTTGTGTATCAGAAGCACTTCTAGGTGCTTTCCCTTATGTCTGTTATACTTAGAATTTTGGTTACCATCTATAATTCAAGCCTATTTACTTGATCTAGTGAATTAGAACTACGTTTTTTTGTCGTTGTTGCATTCTGACAAGCAGCTACAGTATTAAGGAGCTTTCTTCTATTTAGAGTTTGATAAGCAAATGCTTTTTAAGGTGTCCCCCTTTCTGACTCCCAAGTTATGCAAACAGTATCCTCATGACAGAGAGCATAATCTAAGGAAACTTACCATTCTCCACGTAAGATTCCAGTTGATCCACTGGGGTCATGGAAGGTGACAGCTGTAGCTGGCTGCTGACAATAGTGAGAGGCCAAGGAGAGGCACTCAGGATGTCCGTCATCAGTAAAAACGGTATATCTGCAAATACTCTGTCCAAGTGCTCCAGCTGTCAAGACAGACACAAGATCGGGCTATTTCTGCACTAAACCAGGGTGTGACTATTGAAAGTGGTGGAATTCCAAGATACCAACAGCTTTTTAAACACCTACCTTTGTAGAGACAAATTTGACAGCAACATCGAAAGGAAATACAGTTTCTATGGTTACAGTTTCATCCTGTATAGGTAACAAACGGGGCAGAAAGGAGAAAAAAGTTATATTCAGTTTCAGACATGGGTATTGATGTCAAAGGTTACTAATGTAAAGTTACTTTTAATCATCAATTTAACCAAGTCATCCCTAGGGCAGAATGTATCTAAGATATTTAAGAAGAAATATGGAAAACTCTTCTTCATATTATACTTATGAAACTACTCACCCTAAATTGGGCTACCATGCTGCTGATTAGCATTTTTTCTACTAGAAAGGCTTCTAAGAGACTTTGAATGACAGCCTTTAGATTCAGAAAATTTCTTGCATTTCATGAATGTATCTCCAGCAATTGGTGCATCTTTAAATCTTACCCGGTGACATTTGCAGAGGATTTCTTTGCCCTCAACGATGGTGTTGATTAAGTAAGAAACGTAAACCAGAAACATTCTTGCACCGACTGTTCCACAACGAATGTATATTGGTTTTTCCAACTGCAAAATAAAGGAGATAGTATGAGCCAAACTATGCCTCGATTACGTTGATTAGGCCTAGAGCTGCCCAAACCTCATTAATCATCTTACTTAGTTCAAGAGGGTAACAGTAGAATGGATATTATTTTGACTATAAAGAATCACGCAGTGAATGATCTTAATCACTCAGTGAATGATTTTAATCAGAGTAGCACAGCTCCAGTCGCTTCGCTACTGATGCTCACCCATTACTTAACAGAACAAGCAAAGAACCATCACTGTGTGATACACAATACATCCAGCTTCTGTCTAGTCACTGTCTAGTCACACTAGTCACAATTTCAGTTTGATGCAACATCTGCATATCTGATCCTCTACCATGTTGAATCATGCTTGCTATTATCTGCTGTCCATTAGGCAGTGTATTTATTAACCGTTGAGATTATCCTCCTTATCTCCCAGCTGTATCAGTCCCAGAATATACCTTATTCCCAAAATTTAGTCAAAATGAGTATCTAGCTAAAGAAATACTAAGCTACAAGTAAGCAATAGGTAAAATGTGCTATAAGTATTTATCAGTTCAGATACCTGAAAGTAAACACAGGTCTTTCTATGAGAGTCTTTTATTAGTTGATGACCATTTTGTTAAGTGTGATCTAGAAAGAAGGTTTTAAGGCTTCACCTTTTCCCCTGGTTGCAAGTCTCCTATAGGGATATCGGGAAGCAGGGCAGGAAAGGACTCGTCACATGCATCTGTTCCACGAAGAGTCACTTGAGTTTTCTGAGTCAGGTTGGCATCTTGCCCTAGGATTAAAAACAGTCTTCATATCCCCACAGGCTTACATCACAGAAGCATGAAAGTAATAACTAAAGATATTAAGATATTCATCTCAAAAAGCAATACATGAGGAATTAACATTGTTCATTTGGTTGAGGGAAGCATTCAAAAGTACCAGCATAGGATAGGTTTGACAACACTAAATTTTCTAACTTGGAGGGATCACGTCCCGCAAGGTTTTTGTTTTATCCATTTAGGCCAGGAAAAAAAGTAAGTCTCAAAAATCAGAAATCATATCTGGATGTTCCCTACCATATACAAAACACAACATGATTATGTGATCCAAGTTTTTTTTGGTACTCTGTATGAAATAAAAAGGAAGTTTCACTGTTCTGTGATTCTTTTGTTTTCAAGAGTGTGGCTTAATGATTTTCCACCTTTTTAAAACTGGCTTTCCAAATCTGCATTGAAAACTCGTAAAAACAAATGTATAGATGCTAAATGACACCATTCTTCAGTTAGAGGTCGACTAGAATAACGGCGTTACTGCAATCATGTGGGATAATTTTCAAAGCAAAACAAGGCATGTCTTGCCAAAGAGTTGCAACTGTGGAAAATACATCACCTTCTCTATAAGTAAAATTTCAAATTTCAATTGTTCTTTTAATAATCAGCAAGCCCACATAGGTCTTGCATGTCACATGTTAAGAGTCAAGATCAAGGGGGGTGAAAATAAATAAATAAATCAAGACTGATTATTAAACACTGCTTTAGGAGCCAAGCCCAAACACCCAATTAAATAAGTTTAAAGAACATTCCACTGACTTCAGCAAACCGCAAAAACATATAGGAAATGTGGTTCTGTTTTAGAGTACACAGCACATATTGCATTCTATATGCTAGCAGCTTAAAAATATTTTTGCCTTTTAGGATAATTGCTATAAATAGCTGTAGCAAGTATAACATTGGGACTTCACACATTGAAAACCATCAGCAATAACTACATACAGCTAACTAGGACTTAGACATACAATATTTGCACTTTTTCTTTTTAATTTGAAGGAATACTGCCTCAGTTCTCCACCACTTCCCAGATTTCAAGTGGTTTTCAAACCACATTGTCCAGGAAAAAAAAAGGAGGATTGGGTGTGGGAGAAAACCCACAAAGATTATACTTAGGAAACATTTATCTACCAGTATCTAATCCTTTCATCTCAACAAGAAAAAGATCTGTCTCTTTAGGTTAGGAAGGAACACAATTTTCCATGTTTTCTTTCAAACTAGTGAAGACTTATATTTTGAAAATACCCACGTAAGCACCACTGACAAGTAGCAGGTAAGATAACCATAACTGAGTAAGTCTGTTGGCTCTTGTTCTTACCACTAGTATCTCATCATTCCCAACCTTCACTTTAGTTTGGCTCTTAATTGCTGCAGGAGAGCCATTTCCTGCACTTCTCCGCATTGCGTCATGAACAAGGAGTCAATTAAGAGACTGCTGAATTAAAAGAAAATAAACCCAAATACCTGGCTTTAAACCTGCTGTGAGTTTAACATCTTTGGCCACTGTCTCCTCGTGTGACTGGACTGTCACAATCAAACAATACATCTCATTAGTCAGGGCAGGAGGCTCATGACGGAGCTGAACAGAAATGTTTGGCACTCTAGAAATAATCCTATAAGAGAAAAGATTCAGTTATTATATGTTTCTTAAATAAGTTTTTAAGACTAATTTAAAGGAGATTAAAACAGCCTATTGTTTAGAACAGCCAATTGTTTATTGTTTAAGTTCTGACAATTAGTGGCCTATTCAAGTAGGAGATGCGAGATTCCTAAAAAGCAGCTTGATGGGAACAAGTTTGGAACTCCCAGTAATAAGCATTAATGGTTCAGATGTTCTGCCAGGAAAGAAGAAAAAAGCACACACACTGCAACAGCAATCAGATTTAATTCTTTTTAATACATCTAAATTAGCCTTAGACTGTTCATTAATAATTACTTTCCAATACAGTTTCTTAGGGATTCTTTGTTGTGTGATGGCTTTTGTAAGAGAACAAGAACATCTCCTAGTTTGCACAAAAACCTGGGAGAAGTATGCCTAGCAAAGTTAGGTGAAGGGCAGAACTAAAGCATACTCAAAGTATGCTCAGAGATCAAGTCAAGCTTTTTCTGTGCTTCTGGAGCCTGAAAAATCTGAAAGAACTAAGGTAGTATGCATCTTATCCCAGTTGAGCAAAGACATATTAAAAAGCTCATATTAAAGAAGTCCCAACAAGTTTTTCTTCTTTTAGGCAGAGCGATCAGGACTTCACAAGAGACTCACAATGATACACCATATGTATTTTCCAAGTTTTTACTCACATAGTGCTTGCCTGAATAGTCAAACTGTCCCAGTGCACTTCATTATCTGGCAGCTTAGGTCTTCGCCTGAAGGAACGCGCTGCCTGCAACGCTTCTTGAGATGAAGCGGCATCTCCACCTCCTCCACGCCAGTTCAGGATCACGCATCGGCCAGATTCGCTCCCCAGGATCAAATCCACAGAGGTGATCTGACAGACACCAATTTAAATCGTTAACTTCATCTTCCTACTGTAAGAATCTAGTTTTCCAACATATACAGGCTCGATAAATATGTGTATTGCCAAAAAGCTTCTGGCAGGTTTGCAGACTGAGGACACCTCACCGCTCCAGGATTTCATTTAATGAGACAGTGGTGGGAAAAGTATCCATGCTCATGTGTGTGCAGAGCAGTATTTTGTGGTTTCCTGCCCTCCCATAGTTCTATACCATCCCTCTTTTTCTAATGCATTGCACGTATTTTAAAAAACAAACCAAACTTGAAACAATACTTAAGTTTTTCTGCTAATTTTTTTGCTTTGGCATTGTCAGCAAAAGTTTTACTCTCATTTTTAGTACTTCGTTTCAAGAATTCAAACATTTGGAACTGCAGTAACCCGTGCCAGCTTAGAGGCAGCTTTGTAGTTTTGAGTTCTTTGTTAGCATCAGTAGGAAAGGCATAAAACAAACTGACAAACCTCAATCTTCTTCCCTACATCTTCAGTTTTTGCCACAAATTTGAAAGTGAACTTTCTGGTTTTGCCAGGGACTAAACACATGGTTCCTTGTGATGACTGTTCTAGAATATCACTTTTTTGATAGGCTTCTTCTACCACACAGTATTGGTTGTAATCCTGCAATGGAGGAGTGGGGAAAAAAGGTGATAAATCCAGGCTTAAAACATCTTTAGAAAGTAATGGTAGAATAGCAAGTATTAAGGCTCTGTGTTACAGGATCAAACTATATGGGTTCTTGTTACTCTTCACACTATTAAAGTTAGTTTTCACAAGTAATTATGATGCAATACTTTGAGACAAGATATCCATTGCAATAACGTAACTTCATGTAAGGACATAAAGAGAAATAAGACATTAAAATGATTCTTCTGAAACTTTAGAGAGCTTCATAGAAAGACAGACATACGGCAGGTTTGTCTGTCTCCCAAATCAAACTCATTTGGGAGTTTTATCACAGTATCAATATACTTCTTAAAAGTGATAAATAATGCAAAAAAACCCCACAACCTTTGCAACTTAAGTATTAACATAATTTTTGTGAGGTTTTTTAATATTTAAACCCATTAATAGATACTATTCTATTCTTACAACAGGCTTCTGTCACTAGGTCAGAGATAGATAGAGAGAAGATCATTACCTGATTATTGAAACTGATGCAGAGCTTGGAAAACCTGATAGGATGAGGACAATCAGCTCTCAGGTATACATCAAACTGCACAGGAACATCAACGTGAAAACTAGGAGCAAGAAATTTTGCTTTGCACTGCACTGGAATTAAAAAAAAAGGAAAACAAAAAAGAAACAAGAAGAAGTATGCATTAAACACAAACTACAACATTAAATGCAAGAAGCATGCTCTTGAAACAATTGTGGTAAGGATTGTTCCGTGGATACTCCTAAAATTTTGGTTTGTATGTAAAGGGGATAAATTTGGCTATTAGTAGTGTCACAGAAAGCCACTTTTCAGTACTTGCTTTAAACCTTTGAAGAAGAGAGGCAGACATCAAGCAGGAAAAAAAAAAATCCCGTACACTTAGATACATTCTTTTGTAGGAATGCTCCCTCATACTCCCTTTCTATGGGGAATACTACTTTGCACACATTCTGCCCTCTTTCCTCAGAATCCTACTTCTGAGCACACCAGAGCAGCAGAAGTTTTTCAAGAAGCAAGGGACTCTTCTTTCCATATCCACATCAGGGATAAGAGATCCTTGACTTCTCTCATGATTTCTTATCTTACTGATTTAGATAAAGAACAGAGCAGTGCTGAAACAAGAGAGTATATGCTGCTGGCTTTAATACATACTTCATGTGTTTTTCTAGTTAGTTATTTTCAAGATATAACCACAATGAAATTTATTATCTGGTATAAGTTTGCTTTCTTACTTACCAAATGGTATAAAATCTTGGACTTCTATTGTAAAAACATTGCTGCCTGCCAAGGAAACACGGTCAGCCCACAATTTTTGTGATGCTTTCACAGCAGCAGCATCACAATCAGGTTCAGGATCAGGGCTTTCATTCTGTATGCAGATAGAAGATTACAAATAACAATAAAGGAAGGTTACTAAACACTAACCACTCTTTAAGATTATTTAAAAGGGTAATAGGAGTTTTGCCACTTACCATTAGAACTTTTATCAGATTTTTTTCTATTCGAGATTTCTGATCTTCTTTAAGAGTAGATGCTGGCAAACAGAACAAAAACAAGGATTACAAGACAGAAGCAAGTTAATTTTGTTTTTGAACTTAAAAGTAAATCTTTCCTTTAGATTGCATATTTCAAAAAACACAAATATTGGGGAAAAAAAATTTTATCATACATCTACCAGTAACAAAGGATTCATCCAGTTTTCAAAACTTCTCCCATTTTAAGTGTTTCCTCTTAATTCTACTGCAGCAAAGTAAAATATTTTTTGCTGACACAAGTATTTCCTAATTTATTGGAAGAAAACCCCAAGAGAATAATGCCTACCCCTTTTTCTTATTTATGTTTAAAAATGGAAGAAACAGTAGAAAAGTCTGGAACATGCAAAGAGGCCAGCTCAGATATTAGAAACAACAACTAGAGATGGAGACAGGAAGAAAAAAAGGACTGATTAAAATAAGCATTTTTCTCTTGAAAACAAGGAAAGGTAGGTTTGTCTTGTTGGCTGTTCTTTAATACAGAGTAGCCTGGCCAGCTAACAGAAGCTGCAAACCCATTTTTACTCACACCTACTCCAATAGTGGCATCGGTTCTTCCCCTACACCAAAGCTCAGGAAATTTACATTACTTTATTTGAACAGTGCCAAACAAAGCTCCGTGCCTTGGATATCCTGACACTATTTGAATGCAATGAATTTCATAATAGAAGACCAAGAAAATTCAATTTCCAGCACACGAAAGAAGGCGGCAAAAATTCAGCACAGGTATACAGTGATTTTTGTAGGCAAATCATTTGAAGTACTGTAAGCTCTGTGTCTGGCAGGGATTTGTCAGACATCCAAATACATGCACTATATATAATTTTTCTGTATAGGCCGAGTATATTTCTTAAAAGAATACCTCTACCCAGCAGCTCTAAAGAGTACGTTATATAGTCTTTCAGCTGGGCCATCAGATATGAACATTTCAGAGCTGTCGTCAATATGGAAGTCAGAAGAGTCCACCATCCTTCGCTGCGATATTCACACATAACATAATCCAAGAGCCTGCAACACAGTAAAATTGAGAGAAAAAACACGTTATACCAATATTTTTTAGACGCTCACATTTATTTGGTATCATTAATACAAAATTCATCTTCGCTAATATAAATGCTAGATTCAAGTACTGTTTACATATGGCCATGATTTATTGAAAACAGCATGAAATTACTGTAAAGAAACACATTCATTTCATGAATTTTCTGTTTCAGGCTAGAACAATTTTCAGCCTTTTTCCTGTTACCTGTCTTCACAGAAAGAACTAGCAAAACACCAACTAGACAGAAGAGTCTTAGTCCAGCATTGCATTAAAAATACACTTTACTTTTGAGTAGGTGGTACATTTAAAAAAAAAAATAAACCCACAATAAAATCCCCTCCAAATTGAAGAATTTTAATGTTCCTTAAGCTGAGATGTTTCTTTTCCCTCCTACTTCCTATCCCCTGCTCCCTTCAAGAGTTTCAAAGATCTCAAGGTTTCAAACAACACGTGCATCAATCTTCATCAGGCAAAACTACACACTTTAATATTGTTTTAATACTGAGCAATGTTTGATGTTACTCACGAAGCAGAGAAGCAAGTTTTTCTAAAAACTTTGTTCAACTGTTCAAGAGAACAGTTTCTGCCTACTTCAGAGAAATCCACTTAAACATAAATAAGAAATGCTTGTTTGTATAAAAATTAGGCTTGGTACAAATTGACGTGCTTATCCTAGTCTATCTTCTCCTCCACGTAGTTTCCAGTCAGCCAGAAACAGCAGTAAACATATCTCTCCTACCTCAAACATACTCCCTTTACAACATGAGATCTTTGAAACCTAATTAATGAAAACATTATGGGACTCTTAATTAAGATGACCTTGAATCTGTTTCTCCTTAAAAATACAAGGTTAAGAAATTAAAAGCATAAGACATGTGCTTCAGAGAAGACAGTAGCTGTACCTCAGCACCAAGCTTTCCTAGCTCTCTAGTCATTAATAGCAGAAAACTGCACCAATAAAGATAATTCCTTTTGCTAACTCTCTGGTATATAAACAGAAACAATTCAGCTACATTTCCACATTTTTGGAATTTTATAACTACAAAGTCTGTAATTTTACGTAAGTATATTCTCATTGCAGTAGCAAGCAAGTTTCAGAAATTACTTCTGGGAGAGAGAGAGACAGAACTCAATCAGTGAGCCAGAAATAAATTATATTTGCCCAGTAAGTCAAATGCCCACAACAGCTTACAGCAGGAATTCTACTCTACTGACTCAGCGTATCTTTTTTTGCTTTCTTTGGTATAAATGGAGTTCTTAGACTCCAGAGCTTGTGCTTCAACCAAATCCAGGTAGTAGAAGCATCTTAGATGAGCTTCCAACATTATTCCATAGCAATAAGACATGGGGGTCTTAAAAGAACAGCACGTGAAAGAAGCAATCATGTGTGGTACTCACTTCAAAGCTTTGGTATAATCTTTAGCGTAATAATATTCTTCTCCCATCTGAACCACTAATAGAAAAAAAAATAAAATGTATCCGATCAATACTGAAAGTCTTTGCAAAATGAATTTAAATATACGCATCTGATTATCTATACTCACTCAAATGACTTTTCATTCTTGGACACTTGTATTTCTTGAACTGCGCAACAGCATTACTCAACAAAGCAATTATTAGCTCCTAACAGAAAAAATATTACTGATATCATTATATATGCAAACACTAGGATAATATTAGAAAATAGATATATTTCTTTTTGTAGAATAAAACTTACCGAGTGAAGGACATTTTTCTCCTTCAGCTGTAGGGCTAAAATCCCCAACTTCTCCTTTTCAGGATCAGAAAGATCAAAGCCTGCATAAGACAACGAAAAATCCATGAAATTGGTGTTTTGTCCAGACCCAAAGGGAACTCTTATGTGGTGAGCTCTATGCAATGCAAGCTCCAACTCAAGCACACTCAAACTCAAACATTCTTTCGCCTAGGAAACAGGTTTTCCTAGCACTTTAAGAACTCATCCATCCTTTGTGTTCTAGAAGGGAAACTCTGGAAAAAAAAATCTTGCCTTTTGTTGAAAAAAAAAGTTATCCAAAACTACCCAAAAATAGCAAACTACAGTAAGACAACCTAGTCTTCAGACTGCATCTATTAACATTTAAAGTGCATATGTTAAGACAAATTTGTAGCTGTTTTCCTATCTGATCTCAAGTAAGGATTCAAGCTTATGTTTCTCTAGCAGTTGAGAACATCAACATGCACAGAGTTGTATAAGGCTTTAAAAGACTATGAACTCTTGCTGGAACCAAAAACCACCTGAATATATTATAACAGGTAAAGCTTCTTTTCATCTTGAACTGTTTAACCCTGGTGGCAGATTCTAACTAATTTTAAAACAGTAAGACTTGAAGATAGGAGAAGTTAGACAGCACTGTATTTACAGTAAATGAAAAAGTCTTTAAAAGAGGATTACTTGCTAATTCCCATTAATTTTGCTGGCAGGATCAGCAGCTAGAGAATTTTGTTTGAATTCCACAGATACAAGACACAAAAACTTACTTAATATTCCCTGCCGCCATGGTCGCTGCCCATAGAAGTCAAGCACTCCGGTTTGCGTTTCCAGGGGATCCGGATTGGGATATATCACAGAGGACTGTAAATTCAGCAAATATAGTCATTAAAAAAGGGTTCATGTTTCATTTTAAAACATTAGAAGTGATTTGATGCTCCTGTACACATAAAAGAAGAAATTTGCTTTAAAACATAAAACCTTTCCGGCCACCTGCATAAAAATAGTACTTTAGGAAACCCAAACATTTAAATATTGCTCACTCAATCTGACATCCCACTTCATTCACCTTTTTTCGTCTCAAATACTGCTAAAGGACAACTGGGTAATCCTTTTTAAAACTAGTTTCTAACAAGTTAATCCAAAAATAACAAATACCGCCAATAGGAACAAAGACATTTTTAAATAACTGGGACATGTCAGGTGGAGAGTACCTACAAATAATTAGCATGTATGGTTAATTGACTGCAGAGATCAATTTCCTATGCAACCCTTTCTGCCAGGCAAGTCTCAAGAAAAGCCAAAAACCCCCAAAACAACCACCACCCCCCAACACACACGCTAATACTAATGCTCTTGTTTCTCTTCTGCCTGTAGGTCACCAAACACAACACATATAGAGAGAAATATACCCCCAAAACAAAACAGTAAGTTTTCAAGTATCCAGAAATGTAGAAAATATACCATTTTTGTAATACGTATTTTAAAAACATGCCAGAAATTTTTGTAATTAAATAAACAGTAATTCATGTGTTCTGGAGTAACTTTTCTGATATGTAACAAATACTTGTAATGTTAATAAGCATCAGAAAAAACACATAATCCTTTCCTTAGGTTTCATTTACACATATTACAGATTATTCCCCTACCATTTGAGGGTAAAGCACTAGTTAATTAACTATTTGGTTACTTGCAAAGCCTTTTCTCCCCTCCCAACTTACATCATGGTTACAAAGCATACTTGCTAGTTGTTTCCGTTCCTGCGCATAGTAGGCTGCCTGCTGGTAATAGAAACCTGGATTCTGCGTTTGAATTGCTGTCAATCCCAGCTTAATTGCCTCATCAAACAAGTCACCAAAAGCTTGAAATCTATTAAAAAAAATTCATAGCCAAGGTTACGCAAACCAGTCAATCCAAAATAGAATAATAGCATACCATTTTTATAATCTAGTGTATCTCCTTCTTAAATAAAGAGCTCAGAATTTGTATCTTGCCTAGTCAAGTAGAACAGTGAACTTCAGAAGGTTATACAAGAACTAAATCAGAAACATCATTAAGCAAAAACCTACTGTTTAGACATCCAGGCAGCATGCTCAAAAGCCAGTTCTGCACTTCCTATTTTTTTCTTGCACAAGTCAATGTGTTTCCTGAACTGAGCAATTGCATCCAGTGGAGTATTATGCTGAAAACAGAGGCGACAGATCTAGAAGAAATCAAAATAAGAGAAAAAAGCCAAACAACTGTGTTAGGCTGCTAAGGATTAGCTTTAAAAAAAAAAAAAAAACAACGACAAAACAACAAACTAAACCACAACCAAAAATGACACTCAAAATCCTAAACTATTTTTTTATCTTTCTTGAAGGGTTCAAATAGCATAGAAAACAGGGAGGAGAGACAGATGTAAACCACAATGTACTACACCTGAAACCATGGTTCCCTGTTTCATCTAACATTATTTTTCTTCCCTTTCTTCCCCCAAGTCATCAATGGAAGAGTCCCTCAAGGCCAAATTCAAGACAGAATTGCAGAGCCACTAAGAAGATGATTATCTTTGAAGCCTGCAGTCTACAAAAGGAATCTGATGGAGTCCAACCCCAGGATTGCTGTAAGTGGTGGGATAGTTTTGTTTTACCTAGAAGCCTCCAGAATACCACAGAAGTAGGGTCTGATTCTTAAAGAGTTACTTGCCTCCTCCTAACAAGCAGTAACTGAACTGGCTTAAGCTGTGCAAGATAACAAAAAATATTCAAAGAACAAGCAGCCCTTGTTTTCATTCCCCCTGCACAGAGTGAGAGTTAAAGAAAATCTAGTCTTTCAGACGATTGCATCTTAAATGAACTCCAGTCCTTCAAGATACTCCCGAACTTTAGCTAAGGATCTATCTTTTGTGTGAAATTCAGAAGTCTTTGCAAGTCTCAGTGTAACTGGCGTTCCACTGATAGCTGTTTCTAATCCATCTCCTTAAAAGCAACAAAAAATTGAACTTTTAAACATTTATACATTAAAGATGCATCAACTTTTTTTTTATTTATAAGTAAAGGTTGTGAAAAATTAAAAGTACACTTGTTACCTTGTAGTTTATAAATCCTGCCATGGTCTTGATTTCCAGCATATTTGTTTCATGAGCCCTCAACTCATGCACAAGATTATAGGCAGTTCTGTAATTTCTAAAGAGGAATACTTAAATCAGAGTTAAATCATACATGATAATAAAACTTAAAAACAGAATTGCTGACAGCAGAAGACAGCCTTCCAATCAGAGCATTCTTCCTGGTGAAGAGCTCACCCTTTACACACGTTTAAATAATTTTGCATCCAGGAAAATATTTGTCATAGTCTATGGCTGAGCAGGAATTTGGGGTAGAGAGGGTGGCGAAAGATTAAGGGAGTCTTACTTGAGAGCGTTCTGCGTATCCTGCTTTAGCTCACTGAAGAATGCTATTTTGAACTGGTGTCTAACAAATAAAAGCTGCAAAACACAACCAGTGCACATCATTCACAAATGTCCAAACATACCTGTTACCTACAAAGCAGATAGAGGTGATAATTCCAGAGGTTTACATAACGTAGCAGTTGACTTGAAAAACTGACCATGCAACTGTTTCCTAATAGCTCTCTCTGCCACCCTGACACAGCAGTGATCTTTCAACGGATTTAATCTATTCCAAGCTTTTCACCTGGAAAAGGTGAGAGGCTCTGTAACACCCCCAAAACCTCTACACCAGGGTGGATTGTTGCTTCCAAGAGAGGGAAGCTGGCAACTGCAACAAGACATTGCATGTCTGAGCAGATGTTTAACAATTAAAAAGCAAAAGCTAAAAGACAAATCAAGGGCAAGTTTAAGTTCCGAGCTTCTAAGGGAAGCACTTCCCACGTATAGAATATTTAATTTTTTTATTTTTATTTTAAATCAGAGAACTTAATTTTCAGGCTGTGGCTCTTCCTGTAGGCTTTTCCTCTAAGGAAGATACAAAGAAGACAAATAAACATAAGAACAAAACCAATCGAAGTTTAAGTTGCAGAAAATAAAACCAGATTTACTTCCTATACTGAAAGAAGGCATCTCAAGTTGGAATGGGAAAATAAAGAAGTTTAAGCAACAAAACCCCCCTTATTTTCACGTTTTAGTGTGCAAGTTATATCGCGTGTTATCTCAAAAATAGGGAAACATTACCTGATGGGTGGTTTTGTTCAAGAACTCCTTATGAGATTTAACTCTTCGTATCTCTGTATAATAGTAAGTCTGTGCGTGCTCATAGAAAGCATTTTCCAACCTGCAACAAAGTTGGTCATAAGTTTTACTAAGTTTCTCCCCCATACAAAGAAATTCTGAAGTTCTTCAGAATAAGTTACTTTTGATCATGCTTATGTTAGGGTTGGCAACAGCTTGAAGTATTACTGAAGTCTTCTTTAAGTTGCCACACAGAGCAAGAGTCTGCAGACAAGAACTCTTCATACAAAACCTAACATAGGGGTAGCATGAAAGTAGAATAATTAGGTTTAGAGAGGTTTATACATTGATTTCTCATACAACATTCTCTAGTACTTAACATGAGAAAGTCTGAGGATAAGCTATCAGGATTTTATAAGGCAACAGAAAGTAGAGAGACGCCTCAGTCAAAAAAAGCATGTTTTGCAGAGGCTCTTGGGATAAGTCTGAACAGGTCCAAGATCTTATTTGCTGGACTGTGGCAAGAGGAGTGGGAAGGAAAAAGCAGCAGTAAATAAAATTATGAGGGCACAGACTAGGTTTTATCATCCCATCCGAACATCAATAGCTACCTGTATGAGTACAAGGCTGAGGAGGATCTAAGAAGCATAGGATCCAATTATAAGCAGTAATATCAACCAGAACAAGACCAAAACCCAGGGTAGGAATGTATTCAACGGCACTGGCACACGCAGGAGATAAAAGATGAAGCACCAGACCTCCGATTTGGCCAAGAAGGGATCACTGCAGACTTTGATTAAGGCAGACCACAACTTGTGACTTGCTCACCACACAACAGAGAGGGTGGCAATGAAAACAACAAGGCCAAGCAACAGACAGCAACTGTTCACTATGAGTTCAGTCACAAACGGAAGACAAGATAAACGAAGTCTAGCCATCATACTTATTTTAGCAGTATATTGTGGCCATATAAGAGAAGACAAGCCAGACTGAAGGGTAAAAAAATAAATAAATTTATTCTCTTTTACTACTATGAAATCTCAATATAAAATATCAAACCAAAAAGATTAATACCAGGAATTCTGACATGATCACATGCCCAAACATCGTTTTAAAAATGTGTATTAAGAGCTATTAAACCCTAATGATATAGCCCTATATTCCCAAGGCATAGTATACCTTGACAAAGATATAGTATTTGCAACCAGCTAAATGCCACTGAGCATAAAGAGAGAGATACCCATACAGCCAGGAAGCAGAGAGAAAAAAAAAAACAAAGCAAAGACCTGCTAATACAGAGTTATACCTAACAAAACATTTGTTGGGAAAATTATTTGAAAACAGCAGGGCCAAAACCACTGTAGAGGTAGAAAAAGTACACTTAGCCCAAGACATTCCCTTCCTCAAGTTGGATAGAGGCAATCTCATAATATTTCTTCAAAAGCAACGTCTGACAGTCATTACTCAGCCTCACAGAGAAAAGGGAGCCATGAGGAATTTGTCAGGTTGTAGAACAACCCAAAGAATTTGAGCGAGCAGATAAAACATCCACTGCTGGTCTGCAACGAGCATGCCACATAGCAGTCACCCCAACCTACCAACTCTCCCAACATCTCTGTTAGCAAACAGTGCAAAACAGTGTTTTACAGTCACTTACCTTATAATATAACCAACGAGGTGATCAGTGTGTGGAAGTACAAAGAGGGATTTTCCAGAAAGATCACAAGCGTTACACAAAGCCGCTGCCCTCTCTGATGCAATAACATCTTCCCCTGGTGAAGTCAAGGAAAGCACAAGTAAGTGAGATGCACTGCTGCAACATCAAACTCTAAAAGCTTGGTGAGTCCAAGGTATGGAAAAATCTAATGTAGATAAAATTAAGACCACGTTCTTTCAGAGCACTACATGCTTCATCCAGCAAAAACATTGCAGAAACTTTCTAGGAGTAGCTTAGCTAGCCACAACCTGCAAGTATAATGTAACTTCTCTCTCACAGAATTAAATATCCTGTGTCTTGAGAAGTACAATAGCATCCAGAAGACAGCAAACATATATAGCAGGTAGAGAAAAAACAAAGACAAAAAATGGTTTACCAGACACTAGGAAGCATGCAGCTACTGCTGAAGCAGCAGCTCTACAGAAAAATAAGGTCAAAACACATCACATTTCACAGCTGCTCTTGACTGCAAGATGTTATTGATTAAAACCAAGTTACCCTAAAAGGCTTCCATAGGTACCAAATACCCTTCCTCGGAGTTCTCATTGCTTCTACAGCTTTTCTTGATAAGAAACAAGTTGTAAAATGCAACTTGCTTACAAGAAGGCATGTCACGTGTTGTACATTAGGAAACCATTTTTTTTTTTTTTATACTGCATATTATCAGATGGACTCAGACTTCACAGGGACAAGTTAAAGATAAAAGTATCAAAAGTTTAGGGTCCTGAGCACTCTTTCCATCTGTACACCTTCCTGCAACTACAAGGCACTTATTCTATGTAGATAACACTATATTATGAACTGCAGATACTGTGACAAACTATAGTCAGCTCAGTTCATCAGGTCTTCTGAAAAATGAGATCATCACAACTGTGCACAGAGTTTTCTAGTACCTGGAGGCAATGGTGTTTTTTTCTGGATGAGAACCACAGCGACTTTCGTGTTTCTTCCTTGCAAACTTTGCCTAAAATAAAAACATCAGTGTCAAGGTTTCACTTCTTATTTGTGAATAATCAAGGAAAAAAAATAAAAATATTTCAGTCTAGATGGAAGCACTGAAAGAATGCTATATAAGAAATACAACCAAATACAACAGCATGATACATCATCCCCAGAATGCTGTGCTCTTTTCTTTGGTCAGATGGGACAAAGTAGTTGTGCAGAGTTTAGCAAGCAAAATTACAGGGGCTGGTTTTACTCACATGACTCCTAAAAATAAACCATCAAAAAAAAGTTTCTTTACTGTCAGTTGAACTGAGCAAAGCTCAAGTTCCCCTCAATTTGTGTCTAAGAAAAAAAAATAATATATATTTATATATTGTAGAATGCAAAAGGGATTCTGCAATTCACATTTACCATCAGTCTGTAGCACATTATGTACCAAGTGAAAAAACCCTACCTGACAATTTCAACTCGAGTGGCACATTCCGACTGCTTTTCTTTCCATTGCGGCTCGTCCCAGTCTAGCTCATAGAACACCACAACAAGTGCTGGAACCAAATTCAGGTGTTTGTTCATCCAACCAGTCTTCAGGATTCCTTTTGGAATATACCATTCATAGGATGTCCTCTGAAAATATTGAGGTTATTAAAGGAAGCTACCAAATCCATTTACCAGCCTCTTAGTAGAGCAGAAGAAGGGGAATTGCCTCTACGTTCTTGTCCCTTGTGGATGAGTTTGTCATCTTTCCTTTAACGTTCTTCCCCTCAAGCTTTTGCTTCCTATCAAGCAAGACACACACCTCAGTCCCTGGCATCATGGCCTGAGGCATTGCCAACTAAAACCAGCAGATTCCAGGTAGACTGGAGAAAAAGGTCAAGTTCAGAAGCAAGTTTCACACACCTTCATGAAAAATTAAGTTTATTTTAAAAGAGGGCTCTCAAACAGCTCCAGGATAATTCAGTTAGCATTCTTGTTCCTTGCCAGCATCACAGAATTATGTAGTTTTCCAACGCTTAAACCCATTGACATTGCTTCTTAACTGCCACTGCAAAGCAGAAAGTAGAGCAGAGATACTCTTTCTGCTGCATTTCACTTAGTTAAAGGCTTTAGTTTTTTGGGTTTTTTTTCAATTTCAAATACCTAGTTGCTCCAAAGTCAGAGTCTAGGTTTCACTAAAACTCAAATTTTACAAGCATGCCTTACTGCTTGAGTAAATGAACAGCAAGCACTCTAAGAAGCAAGTCATAGTGACTTTTTCTGCTTCTGACTTACAAGCTAAGGCATCCTGGTTTTCTGTGTGTCCAAAACATTCTGTCACAACACCTTTAGCCCTAGCAATTCTTCCCAGGCTTCAACCTCCCCAGCTTCCTCTCCAACAGCAGGGGAAGAGACAGCAGAAGTTGGGCTGAGCATTAAGCAGTGCAAGGGCTGTTAAGTAAATCAGGCAGCTCAACGCTGAGTAAACAAACAGCAAGTACTTCGAAAAGCAGGTCATATTGGTTTTCTCTGCTTCTGGCTTAATAGCTAAGGCTCCCTGGCTTCCCACACCTCCTCAGCACTTTGTCACAACGCCCTTAGCCCTGACAATTTTTCTCACGGATTTGACAGAGTTGGAAGGGACCTCTAGAGATCATCCAGTCCAACTCCCCTGCTAAGCAGGATTGCCTAGAGCACATTACCCAGGACTGCATCCAGGTGGGTCTTGAAAATCTCCAGAGAAGGGACTCTGTGACCTCCCTGGGCAGCCTGTTCCAGGGCTCTGTCACCCTCACCGGAAAAAAGTTCTTCCTCATATTTAAGTGGAACTTCCCATGTTCCAGCTTATGCCCCTTGCTCTCCCCCACTTCCCCTCCAACAGCAGGGGCAGAGGCAGCAGAAGCCAGGCTGAGCGTTAAGGGCTGATATACATCAGATTTGCTGAGCTCTGAGGGCTGCCCGGTAAACCAGCCAGCTCAGCCCAGCCCCTTGCTACTGCCCTTCCCCTCAGGGAGCCACCGACTCCCGCGTCCCCCCTTCCCCCAGGGCTTTTTGCGAGAAGCCGGCGAGCAGCCGGTGCCACAGGCCGGTGGGTACCTTGGTCCTGCACTTGGGGTACTCGTGGTCGCCGGGCAGCACTTTGAAGGAGATGGGGACACGGTCAGCCCTCCGGTTGGCGCAGAAGGCGTCCCAGACGGCGCGGTGCACGGCGTTGTACACCACGTCCAGGCCGGTGAGGGTGACGAAGGCCATGGGCCGGCAGCACAGCTCCACCGGGAAGTCCCACTGCGTCGGGGTCATCCTGGGACCGGGCGAGGCGGCCTGCGGAGCAGGCGGCCCTCAGCGCGGCCCAAACCAGGCGCTCCTCCGCGGCTGCGGCAGCTCCCCACGGACCGGACCGGGCCGGGCGCCCCTCCCTCCCTGGGCTGCGGCAGCTCCCCGCGGCCCCGCCG
>JAHREE010000217.1:249707-264128 GCA_033628505.1 Tringa tobata
GGGGGAGTTCACAGCCTCGCGGTGGGGTGGGAGCTTGTTGTTGGGTCTGGGGTCGGTAACCCCCCTTCTCTGCTCCCTGCTGCAGATGGAGCTGGAAGCCCTGCGCTCCATCTACGAGGGAGACCTCTGCTTCAGGGAGCTTAGCCCCGTGTCCTTCCAGTACAGGGTAAGGCAAGGTGAAGGTCTGCGGGTGGCTGCGGCGCAGGCTTCCCCGCAAAGTTCCTCTGCTGCCTTGTAGCTGACCTACCGGGGTTATTCTAGAACAAACGGGTATTCGATGGGCAGTGAAGGTGGTGTAGTTTAACCCCAGCCAGCAGCTAGGACCACACAGCCGCTCGCGCACTGCCCCCGGTTGCCATGGGGGAAAGAATCAGAAGAGTAAAAGTGAGAAAAATCTTCTGGGTTGAGATAAGACAGTTTAGTAGGCAGAGCAAAAGCTGCACACGCAAGCAAAGCAAGACAAGGAGTTTATTCCCTGCTTCCCATGGGCGGGCAGGTGTTCAGCATCTCCATCACAGGTAACAGTGACTCGGGAAGACAAACACCATCACTTCCAACATCCCCCACTTCCTTCTTCTTCCACCAGCTTTATACACTGAGCATGATGTCCCATGGCATGGAATATCTCTGTGGTCAGTTGGGGTCAACTGTCCAAGCTGTGTCCCCTCCCAACTTCTTGTGCATCCCAGCCTGTGCCTGGCAGGGTCGTGTGAGGAGCAGAAAGGGCCTTGAGAACTTAACAAGAGTCATAAATACCAGTGTGCTGTCACACTATTTCCCATCCCAAATCCAAAATGCAGCACTGCACCAGCAGATAGTAAGAAAGTCAACTCTATCCCAACTGAAACCATGACAAAAGGCTTGTTCCATGGGCCATCGTTTCAGGATCTTTGGTACGATGGTGCTTGATAGCACAATGCATAGTTTTTAGGAACCTGCTCCCAGCATGGGTTTATTGTCCCTTTGTGAGGCATCCTACTTGCATGTCTATGTACTGCATGGGTAGAACTGTCAAACTGGCTGAAGGAGCCAGCACAGTGAGTAATGCTTAAATGAGCTGGTCAGAAATGTCACATAGCCTTCTATATGTAAATCTCTGAATCTCCCTTATTGCTCACTTACAGGGTTCTAGTCGCTTGTCCAGAAGTAGTTGATGTGCCTTGTCTACCTGCTACAGAGAAAACCCACAAAATGCTTTGGGCATGTGCACTGATATGATCTGCTCAGCAGAAACATACAGGGAGTGCTGAGCTTGAGATATGTTCCTAGATTCTGGCATGAAATTCTTGCCTGTTTTCTCACATTTAAAGATCTGGAAGTTCTTCTGGGTGGACTGAGGCAGATTGTTGGACAGCCAGAGAACTTCACTGATCAAAACTTAGGTACCCATGAGACAGAAGGGAGACTTCTGACAATGCCATATCCCTTTTAGATGCCAGATCCCTTTTAAATGGGATTTAGATAATCCCATTTTAGATGCCCAGAAGGAGGCATCTAAAATAACCTTTCCGTGACTTCTCAAGTAACTTCAGAGTAACATCAGTAATTGGAATGAGATAAGTCAATTTAATTAATAGCACTTGAATCCCATCTATGTAAGTGCAGCCTTCCTTCACTGATAGGGCCATTATTAGTGAATTCAATTTTCTCAAAAGAGCAAATGTGACGTGCCTATAAGTCTACAAGTGTATCGTTCTGCATTTTACTAGTTTTTATTAGATGAAAAATGATTGTCAAAAGTTAAAACTCAATGTAAATACTGTAAAACTTAGTGTCAGACAAAGGCGATTGCACATGGTTCCCAGGAAGAAGAATTTGTATTACAAGAAGGCGTAGTGCAAGTACGTGCATGAGCAGGTCGAAAGAATTAGTATGCCATTTTTCTGAGCCTCATTTGTCTTGCGTGGATCTTACATACAAAGCAGCTGTTTTGTACCCAAGTAAGGCTACCGATTTTTAGGTTGCACTGGCAAAGAGGAGCGTGGTCACACAGCTCTCCGTAGGGATCTGCTCAGTGCACAGACACAGCTTTCCTGAGAGAAGAGCTCTGTAAACCGTACCACCAGCTCCCTTCTTGGCAGCCGTGGGAACTGGCCTGCAACACTGTAGGTGATGTCTTGCTAAATGTTGCAGGTTCCCGATTGATTTATTTATTATTTGTTTCAAAAACAGATACTTCTGAATGTCAGTTAGTCCACTCTGCTGAAACAGACACTGTGACTAAAAAAACACCAACTTTTTCCTTTTATTTATTTTTAATTTCAAAGTATGGTAGCCTTACCTTGATTAGGACCTTTTTTTCTAGCTACAGCACATAGTTTGGTGAAGCTGGATTTTGACTATTCTAAAATGAGGGAAATAAGGGAGAATTTTCATGTGGTTTTGGAATATAGATTTAACCAACTTCATTGCGTTCATCTTCCAAATCCTTGTGTGAAACAGTTATTTCTGTTTGTATAGCATGCCTTTAGTAGCACCTTTAAAAAAACAAAAGGTCTATTTTCTTTAATTTAACGTAATTGTAAAGATTGTATATGTAATTTGGGTTCACTTAATTGGTTTGATGTGCATGATAGTTTATATTAAAGTGTGCCCTTTTTTATGTTATGCTTTTTAAACCCAGTCTCATTCTGCTGACTTCTTAAATCTTATACTACTCATTCTTTCTTATAGTGAAATAAAATATCTGTAGAGATGAGATGTAAATATTGAAATTCTTAACTGTTGTTTTTGCTATTTTAGGTCACTAGTTTATCATTGTCTTTATTTCAACGCTGGTTTGTGTTCTCATATTGCTCTGAGCTTGGATGTGTGGAGGGGGGAGGAAGAAGACTTCATCTTTTCTGTCCTTGTATTTGGCTTGTAGATGCTACAAAGTAGCTTTTGAAATCAAGTGATTAAAAACAAACAAACAACAGACCCAAACAAAAAAAACCTCAAAGCACAACAACAAAAAAAAAAAACATAAAAAGAACTTTGAATGTTTCTGCTGCTTTTCCTAGGATGAAAACTGCAGGATAGAGGCTAATATTGCTGTAATGAATTTAATACTTTTTTATAGATAACAGCTTTATTTTCTAACTGATAATTTTATAAAAATAGTTGTTACCTTAAGGAATTTAAATAGCCTTACAGAAGCGAAAGCCTTGCATTTATGGCATTGTACTGCTTAATAAGTGACTGGAAACTGTTAATTTATAAAGTTTTTCTTTTCCCTTCAGATAGGTGAAAATGGAGATCCCAAAGCCTTTCTAATAGAAGTTTCTTGGCCTGAAACATACCCACAAACAGCACCAGTCATATCGATGGATGCTTTCTTCAACAACACAATGTAGGTATTTCTGACAGCTTCACTGTCTAGCCTTCTATATGGGAGGGGCTTCTCGGTTGACAAGCTTTTCTTCATCTGTCTAGATTATAGTTGAGTTTTATGGTTTCTTTTAGATCTTCAGCTATTAAACGAAGTATATTGGATAAGTTAATGGTAGAAGTTGAAGCGAATCTTGGAACTGCAATGACATACACGCTTTTTGAATATGCCAAAGATAATAAAGAGTTGTTCATGGAAAATCAGCCTGTTAACACTGTGGTAAGTAGATGAATTCAGATTTTAATCACTTGCTTTTAAAACTGTAAAAGGCGGTTATTACAACTCTAAATACTTCATAGCTCTGTCTTGAAGTTGTTAAATCAGTGTGTTGTGTGTACACATGTTAGCGGCTGAACAGTGACACACAGAGTATGGTGCCACAATTGCTATATTTAATTGGTATTTTGCTGTTATAGCAGAATGTTTATGGGCTGCAGTTCTGTCCCACAGAGTAACATAAAAATGGAGACTTGGAGCAGAAAGAGAGCTGAAGTGGAGATGAAAGGCGTCTGCTCGGGGGCAAATTACTGCAACCTTCCTGGGATGCACTGGATTGCATAAGTGCACCTCCAGGGTGTTGCATGAGTCAGGCTGGGTCTATTTGTGGCTTCGGTGTAAGGACATTATTGGCCTTAGTGGTGCTTCAGATTTGCTCTGAGAAAAAGAGGAATGGTTTCCATGCTTGGGAAGTCTGAATCCCTTCAGACTAAATATAAAAAGTGTAAGAGGTACCCTTTGCAACTCTGAAAGGGAATCATTCCAGTCCCCAACACATGTTTTTTAAAACTAAAATAATGATTATACATTGATTAAAAGCTGCAGGTTGCTGACAGCATTGCTTCTTTCTGACAGTCAAGATATTTCAGTATGTCAGGTTCAGTAATCACACACAGAGGTGTCTGTGGAACTAATATGCGAAATATTAACAACCCTTTTTATCCTCCTCAGACTTCAGTAAGCAATAGTATTGCAATTGGAACTCCTGATGTACCAGCAAGTAAGAAAAAAGATAAAAAGGAGCAGTTATCCAAAACCCAGAAACGAAAGCTAGCTGATAAAACAGGTTTGTTCACTATGATATTGTTTGGTTTGAGCAGTATGAAAATCCAAATTTTATAGCAGTGATATCTTGCTAGCATTGAAATCAGTAGTCATTTCTTATAAGATTAACTACTTTTAAGTCTGTGGTTTCCATTTTACTTGTGTTAGATGAATTCTTCTTGCCTGAGATGTTAGTTCTGGTCAAAGCAAATTTTTGTAGATCTGGGATTTCAAGATGTCATTGATCGTGCTTTATTTTTTCATTTCAGTTTGTGACAAAAGTGAAATTTTCAAAAATTACTTGTGGGAGGAGAGCTTTTGGGACTTCTAAAAATTCACTTTCAACAGAAGACATGCTTTGTTGATGGGCCCTCGTAAATAATTCACATTATTAAAAATGTAATTTCTAAATCAAAGTATTTGTTTTGGAACCCAAAATAAAGCATTTAATTTAGTTTGTATCCTCAAAATAGAGGTGCTTCTGCAGATACTTTATGCTTTCAATGACGTGGTAGGCTTTTGATTGAAAAGTGTTTAATATTTCAGCTAATCCTGCTGATGACTTTTATGTGTTCAACCTCAATTTTTAATAACGATCTGGATAATACTGTCCTATTGCAGCAAGAAGTTGTACCCTGTGATAGCAATTTCTATATATAATTTACCTAACCTAATTATAGTTGGCAGATTAAATGTTGACCGTATAAAGGAAAAGCTGCATAAAATTTTGTTCTTTAACAGAATGTGTCATTGCTGGTTATCCCAGCTCATGTTGGAGTTGCCTTCTAAATTAAATGTCAGATGGACTGAAGTGGTTTTATTCAAACAGAATTCCTTTGAAGATGTTTTTAAGACATTAGTATCTATTTTTGTCCTCATGGCTTTGTAGTGGAGAAATTAAGGATTTTGGATCTTTAGAATTTTGTGTGTTGGTTTTAAAGAAAGATAAAGATTCCCCTTGGCTTGTGTGTTGAAAATAAAACCATTTTATTCTGCAGATAACAAAGGGGAGCTTCCGCGAGGATGGAACTGGGTGGACGTAATTAAGGTAAGATGACTGTATTATATGCAGAATTATGAAAATACTACGTATGTACATTAAAAATCATTTGACTTATATCTGAAGAAAACTAATCTAATTTTTGTTCTTGCTTTTCTTCCTAACTTTGTTTGGATTTTACTGTGGTATCTTATTCATTTCTGTATGCATCCAGCATGTAAGTATTTTCAAGTTATCTTTTTTTTTTAACATTAAAAATTTGAAAGAAATAGTAAGAACTGTTGCTTTTGGATTCTAATTTACATATTTCTCAAAGGCTCTAAAATGCTTAGTTCTTCTGAATATTAGAGTCAGAAGGACTTTGATTCCTCTCTGAACTTTGTTGGGTTAGTATTTTTTTTTATTTATTGAGCAGTTGAATTTTAATTTTATGATGAGAGAGCTTTGCTCGCAAGTGCACTGCAAATATTCTGTCTTCACGTGGCACCAAGATGTAAAATCAAATTAGTGGTGCTGCCCGGAGCTGTTCCAAGTGGGAGCACCTTGCTGTCTCCTACAAGCCTGAGCATTCTCTGCCACAACTCCTCCAGTGAATAATTCTTTTCTACTTGCTGCCTCAGCACCGCTTTCTGCCACACTCTTGTCTTTGCTGATTCAGTGGAAATCAGTGCAGCTGCTTGACAATTTTGAAAGCAAACTATTTTATTTTACACAACTGTAAGTAATTGTCGGTGTAGGGCCTAACAGCAGTTCCAGTGATGGGGGTTTGGGACAGTTAAAAGTGGCTATTTGTAGTGGATGTCTTGGTTTCCAGATAGATTTCACTGTAGATGCGCTACATTTAGGAGTAACTTAGCTTTAAAAAAGAGTGAAATAGTAAAGTTAATGTGTGTTTTTGTATTGTGTAAATCTCTATATGGGAATTCTCTCAGAGGTGCGTGGAGATGCTTTTTCCATTACTTCATCTTTTTTATTTTGGAGGGCTGGTGGCAGAGTCTTCGAATTAAATAGAAACAGTACTCTGAGGTTTTTCTGGGCTTTTGTGTTGCTTTTGTTTTGGTTTGCTTTTGTTGTTTGGTTTTTTTAAACCAACTTTCACATTTAGGAAATAAGCTTATTTAGTGTTTAAGCTTAAGAATTGTTGATGTTTTGCAGTCTCTTGGTACGGTAGCACAATCAGTCTGTATTATTAATTAAATATACACGTTTTCTATGTAAGATGGAGATAATGTTGTTCTTGTTTCCTAATAAATGGAATGGCAGTCTAAACTTTGAATACTTTCTTTTTGTGTCTCTTTTATAGTTAAGCAAAACTGGTTCTAAAGATGATGAATAAAGGACTTTGGTACAAGGAAACTCCACCTTTTAATACAGTGCAATTTTGGGTCACCATCTATCTCTTAAGAACTTTCTTATTTGTCAAAGTAAACATTTTATAAAGCTCAATTTCCTAACTCGCAAACCTAGTCACAAAAGTTTGTCTAGAGACTATGTGGTCTTCTTTGGAAAAAAAAAACAAACACAACAAACTTGCCTTAAATGAAGGTTAGAATGTGACAAAGGATATAGAGAGCCAATGTGGTGCAGTGAAGAGTGGTATCTATCTGCAGTGTTTATTAATTTATATTTTACTCTGTAGTAAAATCCTGTTATAGTGAACCCGATGATACTGTAAACATTTCCTGATGTTCCTATTCCACTTGAAGAAAAAAAAGCACTATAACAGTGATTGGTCACTTGACAGCATAATTCATCAAAATAAATTATTCCGTGGAAACAAGACCTTTGTCATTTGTTTATCTAATATGAATGTAGAAGGAGAACATAAAAATGGTTACATTGCAATACAGACTAGAGCTCTGTGGTCCCGTTTTCGCTAGTTACTGCCTGAAATAGTAAATACTAGCGAAAGCAAGGCCAAGTATTCTAGTCTGCTCACAAATGAGTGGTTACAGCAGGAGAATGTCTTCTTTATTCTCTGCGGTACCCATCTGTTAGTCTTTCTCCAGCGTGCATCTTTCCAGAAGGTCGGTTGGATGTCTGTGGGGAGAGGAAAGTGCTTTCTTGCAGGTGTCTCGGTGAGTGGTGGGATTCTGTAGCTCTTTCGTTGGAGAAATGGGAGTTCCTTGGAGGGGTTTGCTGACTGAGCGGTGGGACAGTGGGAAGAAGCCAGCATTCTGCCAAAGGTGTTGGGAGAACAATTTTATTTTTTTTCCCCTAATTTGTTCTCTTGTGTCAGAAAGAGAAGTCATCTCTACTATATGAACAGTTACTGAATACAAGATGCCTTAATGTCCCTTATAATTTTTGTTTGTTTTGAGATGAACTTTAATAAATGCCTATTTATCTGCTGTGGTATGTGTTTTTTTGGCTTGTTTGGGGTTTTTTGTTTGTTTGTTTGTTTGTTTTAAATTATGTATTACTTGCTATGTCCAAGTTTGAATTTGCAAAGGATCTTATATTACAAAGAAAGTGTTCTTAAAAACTGATGGAAGAACTTTATCTTCCCTCTTTTGGTATATGTTCTTCATGTAAATGTTTGCTGTTAATATGAGGGTCAGTCAATCTGCTGAGAGTCATAGGAACATATCCATTATGTTCAGTACTCGTGGCAAATCCAGTGTCTCTTTGAAACTCTAGGTGTTTGGTGAGAGGGATGTTGGATGCTCCCATCAGTGGTGCTGAGATAAGAGCTTCTGTAGCTGGTACAGGGTAGTTGATGTGGCCACAGTAAGGACTTCAGTTGATGGGGTGGACAGGTTTATGCTACTGCCTATGTCAAGAGAGCTTATATGCAGTGTTACGTTAGTACAGTTCTCTTAAATTGCAAAATCACTGCTTGTCTTCCTATAGAAAGGAAAGAAGTTTACACGAAATGTGACTGCAAGTGAAGGAAAAAAACCTGAATGTGTTCTGTGCTTTTCACTCCTCTGGAGAGACTGGGGAGATCTGGAAGAAATATGGTCTGTATTGCTGTCAGCCAACAAGAAGCTGTAATTTTTCCTGAAACACCTGAGTTACAGTTGGTAAATGTATGTGCTTCCTCAATTGGGAGAATACCATTAATTCTTACAGAATTCTTTATTTCCAAAAGAAGGAAGGGCATTTATTTAGTTTCAGGCTCTGCCAGCATCAGGATGGGCATGGCTTTTTCTATTCACAGGCTCTCCGAGGGGAATTGACTTGTCTTTGCTGGTATCCTTGGTGTAGAAATTGCGTTGCCATGACGATTTATCTGAACAGATTAGTTAGAAGAGGGGGAAGGACAAATAAGAACACATCTCTCGGTTTTATAGTGTTACTGTGTGCAATGGCAAACTTGTTAACCTTGTGAAATGCCTAATTTTTCAGCTCCTGCTCTGCCTATAAACCACAAGCTCTCGTGAAGATACCTGAGGAATCTCCTCTGGTTTTGTTAGCAAACTTGTTTGGAAGTCTACTTTCAAGGGAAATAATCTGCATTGGGAACTTTTGTATCAGTTCTTTGCTTTGAAAGGTAACTTGTGTCGTTAAATCACTTTCTCATATGGCATGATGTTTGGAACTGGGTCATTTCAAGAACGTTGGTCCTTGATTTTATGGGGGGGCCTGAGCACTGACAGCTGAAGGGAGGGAAAATGTAATGATTTTTATCAAGAATTATTATGTTATCAGGAAGGGCACAACTGTAAATAGAAATCATGACTACTGAGAGAATTATAGACACCACCATCACCCACCTTTTTAGGTAAAAAAACCCAACATTGGCAGTGGAAAAATGGTAGTTTATGCTTTATTTCAGTAGGGCAAGAGTCTCTCTTGATTGCAGGGCTGCACTATCTATTTGAATTCATGGGTTTTGCAGTGAAGTTTTGGTTGGCCTGAGAAGACAAGTGTCGATACTGGTAACAGTAAAGTAAAAGTAGCAAATGTCCAAAATGCAGATGATTAAAAAGGAATGTATTGGTTTACAAAATTTTCCATGCTGTATGGATATCAATTGCCTTACTGAAGCATTACTTTCAAAAAAATACTATTTATCTGTAGCGTTGTTGCAGTAACCACTTGGAAATCTCATTCAATCAAGCGTAGCTTACTTTTTTCCCTTTTTTCAAATTTGTCTTAGAGAATCTTTCTTTGGGACAAATTTGGTGCAGAAAATTGAGGTGGCAATGCCAAGTGCTTAAATGAACTTTAGGGGGTTTTAACTGAAACTTTAACTTAAAATATTTTTTTCTCTGTCATTCATTATGGTGCTCTGGAGCACATCACTAGGCAGTGCACTTTCCAGCCTCAGCTTACAGGATCTATTAGCTTAGGACATGTGCAGGGTTTGCTATAAAATGGTTTGGTACCTCTGAAACACAGAGACCTCTTCTCGAAAATCTGTCCAGCTTTTTCTGCTGTTGATGTGGGTATTTGAAGAATACAGGAAAAAAAAAAACAAACAGTAGGGGCATGAGAGCTGTCACTATCGCATTGGTAGTTGATACTTTATTTTGGATGAAACTTCAGACAAATCTTTAATTGTATTTGCATGATGTTAAATACCAGTTCATTCCGTGCTGTTGGTACCAAGGCTGAAAATGCTCCATTGCACTGTCGTGTGTCGAATGCCAGGGGATAATGCAGCCTGCCAGTATGTGTGTTGGGTAGAGGGGTGAAATCAAGGCTGCTCATCTCTGCAGTACCGCTGCAGCTGGTTTTATAGAATCATATAATTGTTTTGGTTGGAAGGGACCTTTGAGATCATGGA
The DNA here is from genome assembly GCA_033628505.1 of Tringa tobata. Lineage (NCBI taxonomy): Eukaryota > Metazoa > Chordata > Aves > Charadriiformes > Scolopacidae > Tringa > Tringa tobata. The sequence goes on from JAHREE010000217.1 coordinate 259,854, forward strand.
GTCCAACTGCTAACCCTGCACTACCAAGTCCTCCACTAAACCATGTCCCTCAGCACCAGATCTACATGTCTTTTAAAATCCCTCCAGGGATGGGGACTCCCCCACTTCCCTGGGCAGCCTGTTCCGGTGTTTGATAACACTTTCAGTGAAAGAATTTTTTCCTAATATCCATCCTAAACCTCCCCTGGTTGTACATGGGGTGGATAGATAAGGCATGCCCTACCAATGAACATGTAAATTTTGGTAAAAGAACAGTAGGAGAAAATCCAGCATTTCTTCATATAGGACCCTTGGCAGAAGTGCCAGCGTAAGGATGCTATAATCCTTTCATCTGAGGCAATACAAGCAGGTTTGGGTTACACTGTGAATTTCAGGTTGTGAAAGTCATTGAACTGGTCTCAACCAGAAATAGGTCCCCTTTGAAAATTGTTTCCTTCAACTGTGTTTTGTGGCTTATAGGACAGTACCCTAAGCACTTGTAGTTAACAACAAAATGAAGGATGGGAGGAAACATTCATTCACCAGAGAAAATACCAGAAGTGTGAGAATTCGGGGTGGATTGGAGGAGGCAGTGGATGGGGAAAAACATCCTCTTACACAGAAGGCCCATGGAAGCAACATCTGAAAGGCTGGTGTGCTCTCACAAGTAAGTTAAGACAAAACACGTTGGCTGGGCACTGGAAAATCAGGTTAGAAGATTTGCTGTGGGTAAAAGAAAGAATTAACTGATTCTCTTCTCTCTCCTTCATTCAGAGCAAAGTGAGGAGTGACTACAAATGGCTGAATTACACAAGAATTTATATCCAGGCATCGGTGTCCTATGTCAGACTGAAAGTTTGTCCACCTAGTTTAAAGTTTTACATAGTTTTCTCTTGCTACTGTATCTGAGCCTTCATGCCTGTCATTCCTACAGTAATATGTGTTCTAAGTATTCATGTTCTGCAGTATCTTTGTTACTGGTAATGATCAGTGAAAGGGAAAAGTCGGTCTAGGATGGGTTTGGAAGATACTATTGCAGAAAAAATAATCTTTTCCTTCTCAAACAATTACAGTGTCACTGAGAGGCGATAAACATAAACATAGCCTTGTGTGGAGTCACTCTTCAGAGCAGGATCTTACTTCAAATCAAGTAAGTGTCTCTGTCAGTAATGCACTTCATAATTTCCTGCAGGAAAAGCAAAAGTGAAGAAAGATTTACTATCTAAAGAGCTGCTGTCTCCACCGTAGGGAACCATTTCATTTCTACTTATAGAGAAAACTGTGCTTCAATTGACCTTGAAGAGAGAAATTTTATAATAGTACAGGGAAAATGTAGAAGCTCTGATAAAAGTACATAGCCTCTACAGATTGTTAACAAATTCACACAGCAGTATCAGTTTCATATTTTTCTCTGAAGATCAGCACTAGAATATTACCAGGTTTTAGTTAACTGGCATACAGTGTGATTATGTTGGGTTTTTTTTCTCCTCATGCCATATGTCTTTGGATGATAAAAGTACAGGATGTAGTATAGAAATTTATTTCCTAGATTAAAATAGTACTAAAGTTACAAATCCACTCAAAGGAAGGAAATCAGTCTTACTCAGAAGTAAGGATGTGCCAAAATTAAAGCTGCCTGTGTGATGTTTATATGAAAAAGTGCATAGGAAGATTTTCTTTCTTTGACTACATGTTTTTTGGGGGGGTTTTGAGGTATCTTTTTCTCCCCCTGGTCATGTCCAAGCAGATGCTTAGTGCTTTGCTTCCTAGTGCAAAATTCTTTACTGTGAGGGTGGTGAGACACTGGAACAGGTTGACCAGGGAAGTTGTAGATGCCCCATCCCTGGAAGTGTTCAAGGCCAGGCTGGATGGGGCTCTGAGCAACCTGCTCTAGCGGGAGGTGTCCCTGCCCAGGGCAGGGGGTTGGAACTAGATGATCTTTAAGGTCCCTTCCAACTCTAACCATTCTATGTTAGTAGCAAAGCAGTATAAAAACCTGAGTTTCAGTCTGCTCCTAAATCTGAAAAAGGAAGAAAGTTTTCACTTTGCAGAAGTAAGTAAAGTAGCCAAACTGTCCCTGGAAAAAAAGTGGACATTTGAAACGGGATGACCAAGATTAGAAGCAAATGAATTTGCTTTAATAAAACTGAGTGGATCCGAGTGGCCTTAGTGCCTGCTTCGGAGTCTCTCTCTGTGCAGTGCACCTGTGACATATAAATGCTTATGGATAATTTCAGGTTCACAGTATAGCTACAGTCCATGTGATCAAGCATTGCTGCCAATAAATTTGTGTTAAAGAAGTTGGTGCAGATTCTAACAGGTTGTTAATGAGCTCTGGTTCCATCCCTCTTCATTTGATGGAAGGGAAGGAGATATAATGCTTACTTCTCTGGGATGAAAGAAATCCACGTGTGTGCTGTCAACAAAGGCTACCTGCACTTGGTCACCAATCAATCTGAAGGAGTTAAAACGATGAAGTTCTACAAGATAATTGTAGTAGCTTATATGAATGTGGATCCACTATTTTTGGATATTCCTGTCTTTGCCAGCTTGCTTATTGTGATGTTTAAAATGCTCTGAGTGCAAGCAGATACACGAGCTTATTAGCTAGTGTGTGTGTGAGATGTAACTGTTGAGTCAGATGAGTTCAAGAGCAATTACCTTTTCTTTCCTAATTTCATGGCATGACAAGAGCTCTTCAACTCTTTTCACAGTGTGTACCTACAGATAATACCCCTCCCCTGGTTGGTTTTTTTTTCCTAGCACAGGCAAAAAATGGTACTTGGCATCACTATGTTTCCTTCATAGCTTTTATATGGAAAGGTATACTGGGTGGGGGAGAAAGAGAAAAAAATTAATATAAACTACTGACCAGTACTGATGCCTCACACCCAGAACTAATTAAGATAATCTGCATCACACTGCATGTAATATAATGCTCAAGCTGTAATATGTCTCCCTCATGGTTTATTTTCTCCTGCTTTTAATGTGTATACTTGAGGCCTCTACCACAGCCTCTGACTGGTGAAGACTGGGCAGAATCTCTCTGTGATCATCACAGTGATCTTTGTTTCACGGACACGTCCCCACTCTGAGACGCCGTATCAATGAACTCAAAGCAGGGGCTGTCAGGGTCTTGCAGGATCAGGAAACGGGGAAGAAAGGTATTCTATGAGGAGACACGTGCTAAATATGAAAAGCAATCACTGAACTTCTTGGGATATCTGTGCGGGGAGAGAAGATGACGGAAGTATGGAAGAGGTGAAAGAAGGAGGGAGGAACAGCTTGAGGTCTGGAGCCCTAAGAACAGGGATTTTTACTCTTCAAAAAAAATACAGTTGGTAAACATACGTTGTTTCTCGCCTTTTAAAACATCTCAAAGGTATTTTAAAAGATGATAAAACATTTTGGAAGGTGTTAATGATAAACCATTGAAGGGAGGGAAGAATGTCACCAGAAGAAAGTTACACAAAGAAGCAAATCTGGACATTTTGATTTGAAGCTGTGAGATTCCTGTAAGGCAATTACAAGCAAATGCAGTATCCATGATATGAAGAGATGGAGAAAACTCTACAATTTAGCTTCATCTTTCCTGCCAGATTCTGAGTGGTTTAATATTTTGAGCTGCTGGAATTTTATCTGCTGGAAGGAAGGGTAGTGCACAAGATTTGGATTAGATGTACATTTTGCAAATGCAAATGCAAATTTGGCTAATCGGTGCTTAAATCTCTGATTAAAGTGCGTGTCCTGTGAGCAGAATGCTTAAAATGCGATTTGTTAGGCTTGTGCATATACGCACAGTCTTGGTAAAGTGCATCATTACATCGTTTCACTGAAGTTACAAATGTACAAAGTATATTACCTATAAAAAAAAAAATACCTGTCTTATTTGAGAAATATTTACCCCATTCAAAGCTTTGAGAAATATTTACCTCATTCAAAGCTTTTGTTGCCATCAAATGCAGCAAAATAATCACAACTGCAATGATTTTTTTATTACAACAACCTGATCTCATTATGCTTATTTCTACTAGAATGAAAGGCAGAAAGAAATGCATTAATGGAAGAATCCTATCCTCAATTACACAATTACTGCAAAGAAAAGAGTTGTAATTCCAGCTGCTGGACCTGAGGTGTGGGCTTCCAGGTGGTGTCAGAAGTGATCACCATGTTTTCATACATCTGGAAATATTGAAGTATCAGGAGATGAGACATCAAACATTTGTCGTAAGGTTTTCAGGATCTTTTTATTTAATTTTGGATTTCAGTTTATTTTTGGGATACAGTAAGTGTATT
>JAHREE010000217.1:273839-299092 GCA_033628505.1 Tringa tobata
AAAACTCAGCATCTTTAACTCTGCTAAGCAAGTATCTATACTTCTTATTTCCTTATTTACATTATATTGACATTAATTATTATCAACTTGCATTTTTTCATTTCTGGTTTATTATTTTCTTTTACCCTCTCTTTCCTTCTAAGACTAATTGTTTGTTTAACCAATGTGACCTCTGTCTTCACAGATTGCCCTGTGGCTCTTTGGGCATCTGGCAAGATGTTTGTTGGTGTTCTGTATCGCTGGTTTCAGAACACAGTTTGCATTTTGGGTAACTTTCATGCGTGCTTCCAACGTCATAATGAAATAATGGTGTTTGGGTTTGCTATTCAGGAAGGGTTATTTATTTGCTTGAAAGACTGCTGGTAGTTTTGTAAATAAAGGAAAAGATGTTTAGCAAAGGCTTTCTCTCCTCCTGTTTACCTAGAATGATCAGTTCCAATTTTTTCCCCTGAAATGCTGCATGTCAAGAGGAAAAGGGAAGCATTTATAACAGGGATGAGGAAATTCTGGCACATGTTCAGCAGGGTCTGGCTCTGTGAGTTCAGCAGCAAGCTGAGTTTTATTTAATGTTTGTCGGCACAAAGCTAAGTAGAACATGCTGTGGTGGAGAAAACTTGGAATGTCTCACCTGTCTGTAAAAATTGATGAGGTTTTTTCTTTTTGAGAGTAGTTCTTTGCTTTTTCTTTCCCATGTATTTTTTTTTTACCTATCTCAAAAAAAAATTCGTTCAAAAGTATATATGTGATTTGTCTTAATAATACCCCACTAGTTTATTAAGGGAGCCCTCCCTACGATCCTGAGAAGGGACACCGTTCTCACTGCTGCAGGGGCAAAGAAAGATCCTCCGAAGTTGTAGCCGGTCTGATGTCGGAGAACAATTTCTTGATATAAAATCAGCCTTTCTACATGTGAGATTTGCTCAATATGTATTACCTTAGCACAGAACTATAAGTGTTTTAAGCAGGTTGACACAAATCCGCTCTGTCCCCAGTCCATGATACACACGCAGGAGGATTCATGAATGTACAGATTAACTCGCCAGCAGAGACCACATGGAGGATCCAGTCTTACGTGTCTACAAACAAGTCAGTCTCTACTGTCTGTGACTTGCATTTAAGCCCCTCACCCCATAAAAACCTTAGTTAGTTAACGTAAGATGCAAACATATGAAGCAGCATACAGGGAGAGGGAACTAATTAAAATAATCCTAGGAGCGGTTCCTAGGGTATTTCATCCATTGCTTAGAATTCCAATTAATTCTGAAATAACCAAAATTTCAGTACTGGTTTGTAGTGCAGACATTACTGGTGCTTTCTTTGATATTATAGTTATCACAAATTCCCGTTGTATGGGCCCATGTATTTGGGATACTGCAACACAGTGTGCATATCATTGTTGTTCTTGTGCCCAAAAATATAAACTATAAAATATGCTTTAATTGTCAGTTGTTTCAGCTGGTAAATGCATGCACGTGTATGGTTTGTAGGCAAGATATCACAAATTTAAAAGCATATTTTTCTTTTCCACTGGAACTAAACTCCTTGAAACAAATCAAGAATCTTTGGGGTGAGAGGTTTGTGAAATAATTAATATTTTCTGAATCCTGCAAACAAATCCTGTTTTTTAGAAAGAACATCAAACTTTAAGTCTCAAAGTATCAGTCAAGAACAGAAATCCAAGTGAATGTTCTTGTCAAAAAGAGTAGTATTTAACTAGTTCCTTATTTTATTTTAATCTACATTAGCTGCTGAAAATAGATTTCTGCCTGAACCAAAACCCCCATCTCTTTTCTGAATTTGAAGGGAGTTCTGGCAGGAACCGTGCATCTGCCTCTTTTGGGGGTGTATGTGTCAAGTTGTAGCTTAAAGCTCAGACCTCAGTTATAATGTGGTTTACTCAGCTGGTGTATTTCTGCATATTTTAGGAAAAATATAGCAATCTGCCTCTTGGGTTTTTTTTCCTGGTGGTTACCTTCAGCAGTAGTTGCTGTTCTCTGGAGTGTATGTTACCCACCAGAGGGAGCCGAAGCCAAGAACTGACAGATTTTCAGAAAATCATGGAGAAGACCTTTAAGATCATCAAGTCCAGCCGTTAACCCAAAACTGCCAAAACCACCACTAACCCATGTCCCTCAGCATCATGTCTACCCGTCTTTTAAATACCTCCAGGGATGGTGACTCCACCACTTCCCTGGGCAGGCTGTTCCAATGCTTGACAACCCTTTTGGTGAAGAACTTGTTCCTAATATCCATCTTAAGCCTCCCCTGATGCAACTTGACTTAGCGTTTCAATCCTCAGGGGATTTGCTGGTGAAGGTCCTCTCTTACAGTTCACAGGGCTTTGGATTTGGGCATCTGTCCTCAAGTTAGCTTGGGAGCAGATGGGGACTGGGCAGGAAATCAGTGCACTTCCCTGTGATAATTATGACCTTTTTGGGGAACCATTACTTCGGTGTTAAAGCAAGCAAAGCAAAACCTGGTGATGTCATTGTTCTTTGGATTTCATCTATGCCTTTCTTCATTTTGTGAATAAGGACGAGAAAATTGTATAAAATAGAAAGAACTTTGAGAGTAAACTAATTATCCCTGAGCAAATTAGGCCACATAGAAGCAAGGGTGAATAGGTTATCCATGTCTCGAAAAGGAAATCTCCCAAAATTCCTGACTACACACAGGCTGGGGGATATATCTGCTGTATAGTAAACTGACATTTTGCTTATCAAGAAATAAATTGGCTGAAAAAAGGATGTAGAAGGTGTAGTTCATGCATATTATGTGTTTTGATTTTGTTCAGCACAGGAATATGTCGTGTGCCTAAAGTGTTTATTTTGACTGAGAATTTTGGAACTAAATGTTTAAGTGTTTCCAAACTTATATATCTTCATTTTTCCTTAAAAATCATAGTACTTTGACATATTCCAATTTATCCCAATTCATGACAATATACTGAAGAATGTTCTGATTTTTTTACTCAGCCAATTTTTATGCAGCTCAACTGCAGTGGTTTCTTATTGATAGATTGATATTGATAGAAGCTTGTTAAAATTGAAGCCATTTTTTAATTATATCAAGCTATGTTTTCATTATTACATGTAAAAGCCCCAGGCCTCTAAAACGATTTAAAATTAAGTCTTAGTGCTATGCTGAACAGGTTAGGAGCCTGACAAGTCCCATAAAAAGCAATTTTAGAAAAAATAAATCTTGAGAATGTTGATATAACTAATTTATTTATCGATAAACATGAGGGATTAAGCCATACATCTCCTTGCCTTGGGTGTGACATGGGCAATGAACAGGGAACTCCTTGGGATTTTTTTATGATGGTGACCTATTGGTCAAGGTGAGAGGGATTTTATTGTTCTTGGGTTTTTTTCTGGTCATTAAATCCTAAGATCATTTTATATTTCATCAACTTTTAATAAAAATCTTCCTTTGATTTAGAGGACAGGAGGGGTGCTGGTCCTTCTGGACAAATGAGCTTCTTCCCAGGTGTTTCCTTCTGCTCTTGGAGTAAGTCATCCACAGAGAAATAAGTAGATGTTGAGACATGGAGATTAACAGCTGCAAGCTGGTAAGGAAGAGCTTCTTCTACCATTTCTGAGTTGTAGCTAACCATGAACAGTCTTTAGGAATAGGTGGAGTTGACTTCTATGTACTACAAAAGGCAGGAAAGCTGCTCACACAGTTAATTATAGCTGAGCAATCATATACAATAATGGTCCTTATTGCCTCTAAGCTGCTTGCTACTTGCTCAAGTCATTTGTAGTTCTCAGTGCCGTGGCATCCTTTGACTTCTGCAGAACCATTACTCTATTGGTCGTAAGAATTATGACCAATGGGAGACATTGAAACTTCCCTAGACGATAGTCAAATTTGCTGTATACACCACCAGTTGTGGGTAAACAGCCTATTAGACCTCCTAGGGGAATTTTTTTCAAATTCAAAATGTTGTCATACAAAAATGGTAACAGTCACATCAAATAACCTCAATTTCAGCTCATGTTTCTGTTTCTTGACGGTATTTTGTCATGCCCTTCAAAGGAAGGTACAAGACAGTTTATATCAAATTGCTATCTAATGGACTTCTCTTTATGGCTTCCTCAGTTAGAATTTGCCTTATATAGTGGATCATGAGTTTTTAATAGATTTTTGATTTATTTTTCTTTTAGTAACTGGATGCTATCTAACTTAAAAAAGGCTCATTATCCATATCTCAGAGAGGAGGACTTATTTCTGTATTTATTTTGCTGTCAATTTAGTTAAATAATGGCATAACTTGTCAGGATTTTTAATAGACGTTTTCCAACATCTCAATGGAACTTAATCTGTCAAATGTAGTAAATAAAAAGAGAAACATAAAAATTTCAAAAAGATTAGCAGGAGACTCACAAATTTGAAAAACAAAATAAACATTAAATTATTCAGTTCACAATTGTACCTCCTCAGCAGTGGCCATTGGATAAATTACAGTGCTGTTTGACACTTTCAAAGTGCAGTTCAGGATTTTCTTAATTAAAACAAATAAAAGGGGAGAAAATCTTACAACTTTTCTTGGAAGAGAAGATACATTACATTACAATTTCTTTCAGATGCAGTTAACTAGCTATAAAATGACCCTTATGTCTCCTTTTCAGTTTTCTTGGATTACTTTTTAGGCTCCTCCTAATTATTTCCAACAGCTTTTTTTTCTTTTGTCTCTGCACTTCATTCCCGCTGTCATTTCAATCTTTGTTTCAGTTCTCTGTCTTGTTTTGGTTTATTTTTCTCTCTCGCTTTGCGTGGTGGTGAGACTTCCAAATTCTCTGCTTTCACATTTGACTTCCCTTCCCCTCAGAATTTTATTGCCTCATACTTTATTCTGAGGTCAGGGAAGCGAAAGGAATGTATGCCAGCTGCAGACTCAGGAAATACACTCAGCTCTGTGTGTGTACCTATACTTTTTTATTATTATTTCAGGGTTTTGATCTGATGGACTCGTGCCAGTTGCTGCATGAAATACACATTTCTTCAGCAAGATACTCCTATATCCAGGGATTGCTCCATACTTATATCAAGAAATTCAGTGCAAGATTGTATTCTATATATACTTCTCTATTATAGTCCTCTTATAGAGGAGTAGGAGGTATTTTTCATCAGTGAGAATTTAGGATTAAAAAATTCCCCTTTATAACTCAACTGAATATCAGCCTTCCATCATTATATTTTTATGAAAGTCAGGTCTGTTAATAATTCCTTTATGAAGTTTCTGCTAGTGCAGTGCGGGAGTGTTCTCTCAGCTGGTGTCCTGTGCCCTGTATCAGCTGGGATACAGGGCTGTATCAGGGATACAGGGATCAGCCCTGTATCAGATCATCTTTGCTCTGTGTTAATATAGTAGCCACGTTAAAAAATCTTAGGTTTTCTAAGGGTAACTAGTCCACTTCTGTGGCATACAACATTAGGAAAAGATAGACATAATTATTTATGCAGTATGTTCGATGGAACTTAAATGAAGAGGTTTAGGAGAAGTCCAGTGTCTGCCACTCACATTAATTTGATTTTTCAAATGTTGCTGGCAATATTCTATATCAAACACAGAAATAGTTTGCAAAGGCAAATCCTGCAGCAAGGAGTTAAGATAAAGTGTTAGAAAGAAAACCGATGAAAGAGGAAGGAGGCAGTAGGCCACACATAAAAGAGATTATAAAGTGTATGTTGATGTCCCTATTCAGTCCCATACAGTTATCACTGGTACGTTTGAAGGGTTTAAAAACTGGGTTTGCAGATGGTAATGACATTGGGAGTACAATAAATTATAAAGTATGTGGCATCTAGATTCAGGGCAAGCAGAGATGGGGACAAAATATTTCAAAAGAAGTGAAATCAAACCACATTATAAAATCCTAGCTATTGTATATGACAATCTTTTATGGCATTAAAATGTGCAGTTAACTAGCATATTTGGCAACCTGATAGTTTTTTATCTTCTTGAACTGTCACTGCCAGAGCAGCAAGATTGCCCTTCCAGTCGTCCCCCTCCTGGTCACGTCATAGCTGGTATAAAAACTCCAAATCAGGCTGCATCAGAGCATCTGGGGTTTATTCTGTACCTTACTCATCTAGTTAATTCTGACAGTATAGACCCAACGTTGTCATACACCTCTTGCTCTGGGTTGTGCATACACACCTGGAAACAATTCAGTCTTCCTTGTACATGTACTTAGTCTTCAGGTTTTATTTAGTAGTGTGACAGAATAAGGCTACAGGTATGTTTTCTCTGTTTTAATTGACTCATCTTTTGCAGGGGAATAGAAGAGAAGCCATGGTGTTCAGTGGAGATGTGGTTGCGAAGCTGAAATGCCAAGACTCTGTGGCCGCTGTTCAGGGAGAAGCTGTAACTAATGACTGCTTCCCTGTGATCTTTAGGTAATGAATGTTTAGAAACTGTCTTCTTGCTTCTCTAAAAGAGGAGAATATTTTTTAAAATATTTGGGTGGCCCCTGAGGTTTTCAGGAGCATCTTTTCTAAATTCTGCTAGAGTTGTTTGAAAATTACACTGGCAGCCTTCCGGCAACTTGAGGTGCCTAATTCCTCCTAAAAATCTGGGGTTTTCCCCCTAACTTTTTCACCCAGCTGTGTTCTATCTGAGGGCAGGAGGGTTCGGCTCTCTTGCACCTCCGTTACACCTTGCACATTCTGCTACCTGCATCCTACCATGCCTGGCTCCAAGAGAAAATCCCGTGTTACTCCATTACTTTCAGTTATTACTGCCCTTGCTTCAGGCTGAGGTGAGTTTTCTCCCCCTCTACTCTGCACTGGTGAGGCCACAAGTGGAATACTGTGTCCAGTTCTGGGCTCCCCAGTTCAAGAGGGACAGGGAACTACTGGAGAGAGTCCAATGTAGGGCAACTAAAATGATTAAGGGATTAGAACATCTTCCTTATGAGGAAAGGCTCAAAGAGCTGGGGCTCTTTAGCCTCAAGAAGAGAAGACTGAGGGGAGATCTTATCTATGTTTACAAGTTCCTAAAAGGTGGGTTGAAGGAATGATGGAGCCGGACTCTTTTCAGTGGTTTCATGGAGTGCACCATCAGCAAGTTTGCAGATGACACCAAGCTGTGTGGTGTTGTCGATACACCTGAGGGACAGGATATCATTCAGAGGGACCTGGACAGGATCGGATCCAACCCGAACCATTCTATGATAAGACAACATGACAGGCACAATGTTGCATTTGAAATCATGACTGAAACCTTTAAAAGTTGGTTCGGCCTTAAAAACAGACAAAATATAGTAATTTCCGTAATTTGTGCCTGAATTGCCTTGTCTGTTTCTGAAGTAGTTTACACATTGCAGAGGGCTGGATTCAGAACTGACATAAATGAACACAATTCTGAGCCCTGTGGGAATCACCCGGTTAAAAACAAGTTGAACGTTAAGAGTTAGCCAAAGGACTCATCCTCGCAACACCTTGATGTGGGGACTTTTTTAGAATGTACCTCAGCCAAATTATAGAAAAAAAAATAAGAAAAATAGTGGGGTTTTTAATGGATGAAAGCTCAGAACTCCAAAAGTGAACTCCTGATTCCCACTGGTTTCCATGAGGTCAGGCTTTCAGCCCTATGTCCCAACTGGATACGTATACATCTATACCAGGGAATTGGAGATCATTGTCACTGGAGTGTTTAGAAGGTTCATAAACCAAGCCACTACAAACTTTAAACATAACATGGACAACTCTGTAGGCAGAATAATTACGTTGTAGATTGGTGAGTGTTATGGGGTTTTTTTTCTTGTCTTGGAGATCTGTTGTATGCAGGAACCTCAGTGCTGGAGTGATTTAAATCAAAATGCCATGCTGTTCAATTGGAAAACAGACTTGTAGAAAGCATTGAAATGGTGCTGGTGAGGGATACAAAACGCTTTGTCTTCACAGACAAGGGTTTGGCCTCTCTTACAGATTCTCTGAGACTCATTTTTCAGGTATTAAATGCAAATTTATTCAGAAAGTAAGTTTGGGGGGCGGGGGGTGCATTTTTTTTTACATTTCTGTAAAACCTAATTCAACAAGACATTTACTTAGATAATTTCACAAAGCAGGAAGGTGAGGTTTTTTTATATGTTTTTACTAGAGTCTGTTAATTTAGGACCTTTTGAAAAAGAAGTATGTGGGGAAACAGTCAGAGGTCATTACCTCGTTTCTTGCCAAAGTAAAGAGTACAGGATTCTTGAGGGAGGGCTACTGCTTGGCTTCTCTGAGAACAGGTAGGAGCTCGTCTCTGGCTCTGACTGCATCATCCACAAAGTTTTACATATAGAACAAACCATATGCTCACATTCTGCACAACTAGTTGCTAGGTACTTTTAAATAGAATGATTGTTGTATCATCCATTCCTATTTTTTTTATTTTCTGGAGTCACAATAGTCATTAGCTTAAGAGAAGGGCATTCTCCTAAAATCCATCAGATACTTATGGAAGTGTCCCTAAATAAAGTTAAAATCTGAAAATAAGTAATTCTTTACAGTATATTGTGTATCTGAGTGGAAAACTTTAAGTCTGGTTAAGGTCAGCTGCACTCGTCAGTTTCAAAGTTGCTGTGGGACCCTAACTGTGAGCTCAGGCTCCCTTTTCTAGAAATGGAGGAAGACAAATGAAGCCACTTTCTGGCGATAAAACCCAGATAAAAGCCTATAAAGACTTCACTGGAGCAGAAAGATGCAACTTGTTCTTCCCTGCCTGTTGGCCCGAGTTGGTTTTCCCTAGCGTTTGTGAGGCCTGTGAGAAATGTTTGGATAAGATCTTTTGGTGCTGTTCCCAGAACATGGTTCATGTGATGTCAAAGAATCCTGACGTTTTGCCAGGGACCTTTTTTTGTCATCGGGAATTTGGAGACTGGGTTTGTAAGGTGTTGGCTGAGGCCAGAATACAAAGGCAAAACTCCTGAGTGACCTATTCTGGCAGACCATCTTCTGTCAAAGGCCACCAGGGACCTCTGCCAGGAGGCTCCACCCAAAAGGAGAACGAGGAAGGGAGCGACAGGTCTAGACAACTCTAACTTCTTTAGCACTGCAGAGTTGGAGCTGAAACATTGGTTGTCCAGGCTGTGTATTGGCACAGAAATACGAATTATTGTAATAGATAAACCAGCTTAAAGCCAGAGTGTCCTTGTCTTGAAGCAGGGAGATCAAAGAGATGAAGACCAGAGTGATGTACAATTATTATATTCCTTCAACTGCAAGAATTAGTGACCCTCTAGCTGCCTGAAAAGTGGGAGGGATGAATTGTGACTATGCTCACTTAAATACTATTTAAGAGGCATCACTGTCTCTTTACACATCACTCTAGACCAGGAGTTTCCAATCTTTTTTCCATCTGTAACCCATAGATTTTCCTCCACTGGCAGGGCTGTCCTGGGTGAAGTGAAGGTAAGCATATGGACAGTTTTCCTCACTTCTTTCTGTTGACCTCTTAAAGTCTTGTGTTGTAGACTATTTTGACTTCTGAGTAAATGCAAGGAATTTATCTCGTATCTACAGTTGTGGCACACAGTAATAATTTAAGGTGCTGTTTTTCACCACCTGCTTATAATATCCGAAAGATGAGAAGGAAGTGAGATGTCCTGAAGTCTTATAATTGTAGTGGCCACCCATTAAGTGAATGGTGCATCCTTCCGATGAATTTTGCCGCAATTAATGTAATCAAAAGGTTGAATCAGGTGACAAATGTCAATATTCAATATTTTTTCAGAATGTTGGACCCCATGGAAAAAGTGCAAGGAAATTAAGATAGGAGAAGAAGGTATAACAAGAAATAGGAAAAATGCAACTTGCTAGTGAAAAACAGAACGCCATTGATCAGTACTCGCTTAGTGGAGATGGAAAGGTGAGAAACAACATCTGAATATATTGTGTTTTCTTTAATTGCAATGTACATGCATTTTCTTGCACATGTGCATAATTGATGAAGTGAGTGACATCAGTCTCTGTCCATGTCTTCTATTTCCATGGATTTGCGATTATATTTATTGAAATCTGCTGCATTATAGATGCTAGAATACAAATAATCAAAAATGCTGTCATCATACTAAATGATAAATTATATCACAGAGTGAAATAAAGTATTTTATCATTCGGTATGATGCAGATCTTTTTTCCTAACACAACGCAGAATTCACACCATTACAGTTTTACTCAAATCTCAAAATACTGTTCCGCTAATTGATGGATAAGTTATGCAGTACCTGTTGGAATGCTGAGAAGCTGCTTTGTCTTACTTGGTTTTTTTTTTTTCCTGTTTGTTTTTAATGTTACTTGTTTCTATCTTGTTTTCACTCCATAGTTTCCATTATGGTCCAGTATCAGGAAGTTCTTGAATAGGCAAGTGGTTTGGGGTCATAGTCATAATTAAGTCCACCTTTTATTGTTTAATTTACACTGATGATTAATTTTCCAAGCAGAAACCCTATATTTTTTTATTCCTAAAGATCAGATTTTAAATTGCAATAAGATTTTCATAGTTTGTTGTAACCAGAGTGCGTTTTTTCACTGGTTTGCAAAGTTTATTAATTATCTTTGTTATTTATTGCCATGTGCCTATGTAAAGTACCGCTGGAGACCTGTGTTTGGCTTTGCTATGAAGAGTTTCCCATCTGACTTACTGTGTATAGTCTGTCCTGTGTTCGTTTGACATGATTTACCCACATTTTCTCCATCATCACTGCATCAGGTCAGCAGAGAGAACAGCTGAAGATGTTATTCCCATGTACATATGTGTACATATACAATAATTTATATGTCCATGTGAAAGGCTTTACGCCTAGAAGTCCATTTGGTTTTAAGGTTCATTGACCAACACCAATGCTGCTTAACTACTCATAGAAATAATTGTGCTAAGAAGTGAGATAAGGGTACATATTTTTAATTAGATATGTTCGGCACTTTTTAAATCTCATTTATAACCCTGCAGAAAGTTCTTGAGCTTGTGACTGACCTGCCAGTTGATCTCCTGCTCCCTCGGTTGCAGTGTGTTCCTACCACGTGCATCATCTCTCTGTGTTCTCCAAGCTTCTTCTTCTTCTTGGGAAGAAGAGATGGGAAAGGACTCTTGATCAGGGAGTGGAGCCATAGGTCAAGGGATAATGGCTTTAAACTGAAAGAGTGGAGATTTAGGTTAGGTATTAGGAAGAAATTCTTTGCTGTGAGGGTGGTGAGACCCTGGCCCAGGTTGCCCAGAGAAGCTGTGGCTGCCCCATCCCTGGAGGGGCTCAAGGCCAGGCTGGATGGAGCTTTAAGCAACCTGGTCTGGTGGGAGGTGTCCCTGCCCAGGGCAGGCGGTTGGAACTGGGTGGTCTTTAAGGTCCCTTCCAACTCTAACTATTCTGTGATTCTATGATTCTTGAAACCAGCACATCCATCCTCTTTCTATAGACCACTGCCTTGACCTACATTGGCCACTACCTGTTGCTTCCCAAACTGCACTGAAGAAGAAAAAAATCAACCTTATCAGAGCGTGAATAGAAACCGGAATGGTAGGTATTATTTTTTTTTGGTAAGCTTAAATGCACTTTTCATGTTGAAAAGTGACTGCTAGGTGTGGTATTTATAAAAATAACTGAGAGCTTGGATGGTGACTGTTTGCATGAAACTACTCAGAAATTATCAGCGCAGCAAGGATTACTTACTGAACATGTTCCCTAGTTGCTAAAAATTCATGTACTCATTTTGCCAATCCCTTCCACCAAAAATTAACACTTATCAAAGAAAATTTTGTGAAGTGTTATTGCAGTGTTTCTTGAATAGGTAGAAACCAAAGCGTAGTATCCAGGTTTGCTTCTCAAAATACCTGAACATTATCTCATTTTCTTTCAGTGCGGAGAATATAATTAGTTATTAATAAGTTACATATGCGAGAAGTAGAAAGCAGAGCTGGAAATCCATTTAGTTTTCAGAGAGAACTCGTAGGCAAAAAAGTAGGAAGAAGGGGAAATATCAGATTAAATTCTCCTGGTGCTTTGTCTCGGCCTCCAAGGAGATGTCAGTGCCTTCCCACAGCTCAACAACAGCTGATCCAACCCATTCCCCTGCCCAAAGGCAGGATCGGTTACAATTAAACCGATGCTGACATGATTGTCTAGCCTGTCTCGTAGCATCTTCATCACCAGAAATCTTTACTTTCCCAAAGTAATATATTCCAGTGCTTCACTGTCATTATGGTTGGACAGTTCTTTTTTGTTTTGTTTTCTCCCTAGTGTCTTATTTAAACCTTCAGTGCTCCTTCCAAAGGACATTAATTATTGCCCTTTTCACTTAGACAGATTGTCCATTTCCTCTCGGAAACAAGCTTTCACATTACTGAGGACTATTGACTTCAGTCCTCTTGTTTCTAGGCTTTGTTCTATTTTTCATTAGAAATCATTGTCTTCTATATCTCTTCTCTATCTTGTTGATTATTTGAACTCCCTCCCCCCTAAAGTGTGGTTTCCAAAACTGAATAGCATATAATTACTTAGTGTCTTAAAACAGCATTTCTATTTATTCATCTCACAAGATTTTTTTTTTTTTTTGCAATGGGGCCAAATTAGTGACATGTTGATCTTACTCTCTTCAAATCTTAGGGGTTTTTTATTGTCATTGGTTATTGTACTATATTAAATAATAATTTAAGTGCTATTCCTTAATCATAGAATTGTTCGAGTTGGAAGGGACCTTAAAGATCACCCAGTTCCAACCCCCTACCATGGGCAGGGACACCTCCCACTTCAGATTAATATCAAATCAATAGTAGAGGTGTTTGTCTGACAGATACTCAAAATTATTATTTTTCCAAATTTTAGGTTTAAAAAGTATTGAAAAATGAGCCAGGTGTGTACTGCTTGACAATTACAGATGATGCCAGTAGAGAAGGTTTTGGAGTCATGATGGAAAACAGGTAAACTCCTGAATATGTTCCCCTTCTGTTATTACATGAATGGAACACTCCACAGTCATCAAGTTCCTCTACTGAATCACTCACCCAGACAGGAAAAAATCAAGGAAGCTGGCTAATGCTGATAAAGTAACTTCATGAAATGCAAAGAATAAGTTAATAGATTTTGTGCTTCTGCTGATAACTCAAGGATTTTGCACTTTTCTGAAACTTACTTTTGAGTCATCTTTTCAAACAAAATGACTCTTACATAATTTTCTTCCACTCGCATCCTTTCACTAAGTATGATAAAACATCGGTTGGTCATCTTGCCAGCTTTTTGCTACCTTAAGAAACGAGACAAATGACAGATAATCAATAGTTTAAAATGACAAATACATCAGTTTCTGCTTATGTATTCTGATCTAAACTGGAAACAAGCAGGAACATGGGGCAGTCATTACTAAAGACTTGCATGATTTGTTGGAAATTAGGCTTTGTTGTGTCATCTTTATTGATCAGTGCTCTCTTTAGATGGGACTCAGGTTTTAAGTATGACTATTTGTGAATGGCCCCCTCTTTTCGCAGCTGAAATAGATGATGATCATTCTATCTAATCACAGTAACACAAACAACATGGGGAGGCTCTGAGCTGAAGAAGGGACCATTTAGAAGCCCAAGCATCAAACAAAATAAAGAGATCTAGGGAAAATTTAGTGATAAAGGCAGCCAGCAAGCCCCAACTACCCAGTGAGGTTCCAGTAGAAGGTGAGAGGACTCCAGTGTCTATATTAATAGACAAAATAAGAATTAGAAGAAACATAGTGTTTTTTAGGGCTTGCACAGTAGTAATGAGAGACAACTGAGAGAAGCTCTGCAGGCCATTTATTTAGAGCTATTGGAAGCCCAGTCAGCCTCTCTAGTTGTGCTGTGTAGCAATATTTCCAAGTGTAACAGCATACATGGTGATCTCTAACGGGTTTTATTTAAGGTTTGACCAGAGCACATCTGCTTGAAATCATACACTGAAATAAAACTATGCCAAAGCTATTACACAGTCTATTTTAATGGAGTTGTTTCTATCAGCACCATCTTCAACTGACACTCACAATGTTCCATTAAATATTATATCTCCCTACGTGGTTGAAAAGCATGGCAGAAGTTATTGCTTCAGCTCCTTCCCATGGAGTTGAAGAACCCTGACCCAGCAGAAGGCTAGCTGGTTTAGAGCCTTGAGTTAGATGACTTCAACTAGGGTACCTTAGATGCTTTTGGTTGATGCACTTGAGCCATCAGTAGAAACTTGGGTGGTTTTGCTCATAACACAAGTGGTATTTTACAGGAAAGAGCTTGGTGCCACCTCGTTAGCTAGTATTTGCACAATTGGCTTTAGTTCAGGAGCTTGTATCCACTGTCTCTCCTCATTTTTGCTAAATAATGGCAAAAATAAACAGTTTCAACATTATTATGGCTTTATTTTTTCAATAGAGCCAGCTTCTGAACAGAGACCAAAGCTGCTTTGTGCAGATTCCTTATTTTGCCAAGGCCACCGTTTAAAATTGTACCTTGGTCTTATCATTTATCCAGGTTGTTGACTGGGAGATGAAGCATCTGCTGAAGAGTGCCTTTGCACATCAGCTTGGGAGAAACAGGTAGAGAAGAAAGGCACAAGCTCTTAGAAAATTATATCAGTGAGGAAAAAAAAAGGCATTTGAGAGCAGTTAGCCTAAAGACCTTCACTTCAGCTATACAGAACTGAATGGAAGTATGTCATTTTTATATTAATCAGATGATTCAATTAGAAGCTGTGCTTAATTTAGTGAGAAGGTAAACTAGGACTATCTATCTTTTAGATATCTTTATACGCAGATTTACTTTCAAGTAAAGGAGCTTTATCAAATGATCTGTTGGTTTGGGAAGGAAAATAACATGGTCTTAATTGAATAAAAACCTTTTCCTGCTGAGGTTGTTTTTTTTTAAATATCTGCCTAGAGGATGTATTCCAAAATATCAGGATTTATTTTTATTATTATTTTTAAACCTTCGTCCAGAGACAGAATAGAATGTTTCTGGGTGTAGTCAAGATGTTCCTCCCGAGACGGACTTGCATGATTTGCATTATGAAGAAAAGTTTTAAATTTCTTCTCAGTTCATTTAATTCTTGTTAGTTTTAACAGCCTTTCACGGTTGGCAGTTGCTGAAGCTGCAGTTCAGTCACTCTGGTGCACTCCACGAAGTCAAGTCTTTGAAATCCGTGGGTGCTTTCTTCTCTGCTGTTGTACCTCATGCCAGCGAGTACAGATGACAAGTCATTAAATACAGGAGAGAGAGAGGTGTTAGCAAAAAAAAAAAAAATTTAAATAATTTATTAAATACAAGACTTATGTTTGACCTGCTTCCCCCAAACCAATTCTGTCTCCCTGGCAACAGCCACAAGCATGTGCCAAAACATTTGTGATGCCACTAAAGAAAAATTTAAATACTTTAAAGTGTCACTTTTTGAGGAAGATTGGTATTTTACCCTCAAAGAGGTTCTGAAAAGCGCACAGCAGACTTACAGGAAGACAAGGCTTACGGCTGGTAGAGCTTCATCAAGCTCACTCCCCACGGCAAGCAGCGCGTAAGACCCAACACTCATTCCCTTTACTTACCTGCTCTGGCAGCATTTTGGGAGCTGGGGGGTATGTCCCCCACAGTTGAGTTTAGAATAGCTCTGGTACAGCAATCACGATGTTCCAGGCTACCATTTTATTGCAACATGACTTCCTTAAAATCATCCAGGAACACCTTCACTGTTTACTACAAGTATTTTAATAGTCTAAGAGAGGAAAGAGTCAAAATTAGTCTTACCTTCGATTACTAAATAAAATGCATCATAACGTAGGTGAATTTGCTACTCCAGTGTATACTATCATTAGATTACAGATTACTGCATTGAAAATCATAGCCAACAAGGTACGTTTGCTTTTTTTTTTATTTTTTAAAATGCTCCATGGTGTGTCTATGTATGATTTAAATTATCATTATTTAACATTTCTGAGTTTTGTGAAATGAATACGAAGACCTCTTCACAGATGCAGGAATTCTGATGACCTTTCAGATACTCAGAAAGCCAAGTCATTTACCATTTTTGAAACTTCTTAAAAACTCTCCCTAAAGCCGTTTAATAGGGAGATTATCTTGCATTCCGAGTCCCAGCTCTCCTGGTTAACCTCTATAACTCACTGTGTTCAACTGCTAATACAATTGTTTGTTAGCATCTCAATATCACACCTAAGGGGAACAAAAAATATTGGGTATTTTTCTTACAGACTTCACCATCTACATGCATTTGAGTATGTTTTTGTTATCTGTTCACAGGACAAAAAGTCTGGGAACCATCTGAACACCAGCGTAACATTATTCCAGGTTGTGAAGGTGTAACGTCGTACTGTGGTCAGCTGCTGGAGGAGAGGGCAAAAGCAGCCCTACAGGTCTGTAAAATTGATTATTATACCGGTAACACTTCTCCAATTCTATTTCTCAGCCTTCTCCAGTAATAGATGGCATGTCAGTATTAAACATTTACAAGGTTGAAATTTCTAAGTAGGCAATAACGCAGGTATATAGTGGGCTGCAACTCTGATATGGTTTTGATATTATCTTGGTTTTATTTTTAGTTGAGAAATTATGGGTACTTTCTCCTTTTAAATGGATAATGAGGATTTAAACTTTACTATCTGATGGGGTCAAAAGGAGCATAATTCTGTGTCTGCCCCGCAGCAGCTGGCAGAGTAGGGAGCCTGCAGCCCCCCTTTTTTGTCTTTACTCTGGAAAGCAGGATCGATGATCCCCAGGAGGGATCCAAATGATCCCTCCCTGTCTGGGGCACCAGCCTATTTTGATGGCTCCGATAAAGTGTTCCTCAAACAACAATTAAAGGCATTCTTCAAGGCCTGAACAGTTCAGAGACGACAGGGTCAAAAATAAAGAACAGGAAAGTGGAACTAAGGAAATAACAGTACCAGATAATCATCATGCAAATGGCAGAAATTTGGGGGATTTTGTTCTTGTTTACCACAGGTTCCCTTTACTCTAGACTTTTAATGTCCATTTATATTCATTTCCACCACTCAAATAAATACCCTATTTGTTTTTAATTTCGAACAGCAAGAAAGCAGTATCCCCTTACAAGCCTGAAAGGGACACATAGCTTCTGTGGCACAAGTAGGAAGGCTGGGGCACCTGTGGTCAAATTAATTAATTACAAAACCTCTCTCCATTAAAAAAAAAAAAAAAAGAAAATAATAAATAAACCAGTACTGTTCCTCCCCTGCCACCAAACACAGCTACTGTGGTAACCTCACACAGTGCCTGTCTGGACCACTGTCTCCTAGATGAATCTTACTGTATTGCTTGCTGGCATGATACTTTTCAAGTAAATAGCTGTGTGAATCAAATTTACACACCTGAAACTTGTCATATTTTTAAATCCATACTGCTTATTATATAGCATCCAGGTTGCCTCCCACAAAAAAAAATAATCTCTGCCTTGACCACGCAGGGGCAGCACGAAGTCTGAGGTGGTATCTCCAAGGCTACCATTTCCTAGCCTGGCTGGTGACCTAAATAAAACTTTCAGTATTAGGTTTTTCCAAGATGTAATTTATACTATGGCTGTCAGGAGTTAAGATAGCAGTTGCCATGGAGCTTTAATCTTTTTTTAGGCTTTAGTCAAAGGAAGCTGGAAATCTGTATGCTGGGTAGAACCCTGCTCAACAGAATTTTATTTAAATTAGGGCAGGATTTTATCCTAATTTCTCATACAGAAAGTTTTTCTCAAAGGTTCTAGAATTCTTGTTATTTTATTCCATTTCTCAGCGGGAGATGAAAGTTTCCTTTTCGGCTTCTTAAGGCACCCTACTTTCAACCACGGGAGTACTCAAGTTGCTTCCCCCTCACTCTTCCAACTATAAACTGTAACTTTCGACTACTCTTAACGCGCGCGGTTAATCACTGCGGTGCAATTCATTCACCTCTTCCTCCGTTTCCAGCGGAGGTGCTCCCTAAGCAGGCAGAAGCCAAACTCTGGGGGAGGATTTGATTTTCTGCCTGCCTACTAAGTGCTAAAAGACCTCTGGAACAGGAGAAGTAATTACAGCTGGAATCTGTGGGTATGCTGCTTAGAACTCACCCGACCTATATTTATGCGTGAAGCGCATCTCTGAGAAGTAGGAAATTGGCCGTGCTAAGGTCAGTTACGTTCTGCAGCAGAAGACAGGTGCAGTCCAGTCCAATACCTGCAGTTAAAACATCACTGACTGACTTAATACTGAACTTGCCCAGCCCAGAAAACCAAAAGAATGCAGAAATAGTTGGGGGACAAAAAGCAGAATTTGTCAAGCTAAGCTTTTAAAATTCTTACCCTACCTCAACCAAAATTTAGAAAGGATTCAGGTGCAATACGAGCTTTATCTTAAGAAGAGACTTGGATTGAAAGGCAAATGACAGCTTCATTTAATAAAAAATTTGCCAGAATTTTCAGTAAATAGAACTGTTTACTGACCAGCTGTAGTGGAAACCCATAATCCTTGAGCTGTTCCAAAGACGTCAGGATAATCGGAGAATTGGCACAAAAGAGAGGATTTCAAGCTTTTTCCAAATCTTTCACGTCAAGTATTATAAAAGAGGCATGATAACAGTAAAAAATAAACATCTTTTTCCTTCCAGGGTATGTCAGTCTGTGGCAGTCGCACAGTTGAACAGTTGCACAGTAACATCTGGTTTTACTGCTGAGAGCAAAATGTCTTACCCAGCTAGCAATAGATAGAAAAACAATTCTTGTGCGTTTGAGTGAGAGCCTTCCTCATCATCTTGAGAGGATCCGATGCAAAACCAACTGACCATTTACCTGAAAAAATGACTTTTTTGGAGAAGTATCCACTGGCAGCAGGAAGAACCTGAGGAATTCTTATGAAAATAGGCTGAGAGAGTTAGGGGGGTTCAGCCTGGAGAAGAGAAGGCTCCGGGGAGACCTTAGAGCCCCTTCCAGTCCCTAAAGGGGCTTCAGGAGAGATGGGGAGGGACTCTTGATCAGGGAGGGGAGCCATAGGATGAGGGGGAATGGTTTTAAACTGAAATAGGGGAGATTGAGATGAGATCTCAGGAAGAAATTCTTTGCTGTGAGAGTGGTGAGACCCTGGCCCAGGTTGTCCAGAGAAGCTGTGGCTGCCCCATCCCTAGAGGGGTTCAAGGCCAGGCTGGATGGGGCTTGGAGCAACCTGGTCTGGTGTGAGGTGTCTCTGCCCAGGGCAGGGGGGTTGGAAGTGGATGATCTTTGAGATCAAAGGCTTTAAGAGCTACTGGAGATGAGACCTATAAATAAAAGAAGTATGTATGCAGGTAAGAGGGAGAAAGAACTCTAAGCCCTTGACTTGCTGGTGTGGCCATCACTGCAGCTTTGTCCCAGGAGACTGGTTGGGTGTCAGCTGAGCCTAAAGAATAAAAACCCAGATTAAGACTCTTAAGAATCAGCCCTGTTGCAGTCAGAAACCGTACAAGCCACGGAAGCGCCAAACTGCTCGTTTTTAACTACGAATTCAGACAAACTGTAGTAGTTTCCTTCAAGCTTTTGAATGAAGAAAAACTCTTCAAAATTAGGAAACACCATGTTCTTTACAAAAGCCCACACTTCAGCTCTAAAAGAACATCCAAAAATGGAAAATCCTTAGATAAATTCAGGGAAGAACGGGGCGTTTGACTTACCGCCCTTCTGTACCAGTTTCAGGACTTGTCAGTACCACGTTACCATTTCTGGGTGTGCAGATCAGTTAACACTTGGCAGGGAAACACAGTTAAAACCAATTTAAATACGGAGGTATTATCACTGTGCTTTTTAGCAACCAACAGGTACAAACGTACAACAGCATAAAAAAATAAATAAATCTGCCCTTAAAGAATCTGTACCTATCATGGCTGGTAATTAACTGTAATTGGATTCAGGGAGCTAACACAAATGAATAAATTAATACTTGAGGGACTGTATTCATCTGGAGGAAACACGTATTAACCTTGTGTGCTATGCCAGACCTGCCACAATTCCAGAGAGCAAAAAAATGCAGTAGCTGCTGGAGAGAGCAAGATGGCCTCATAATATAGACAGCGATTATTACAAAATTGCTCACTTTGCTTTTAAACAGTAAATTTTCTATTAGGCGTGTTTTTTATTTTGATAAAATGATTATTTTGTCAACATGAATCAAACCGGTCCGCGGGACAGTGATCCAAAAACACTCTTGGCTCTGATACCACTCCTTTTAGTTTATGGGGACCTTTTGCTGCTTCTGCTGGAACTTACATTACTTCAAAACCAAAAGGCAAAAAGCAAGAACTTAGAAGGGCACCACATTCAAGAAAAGATGTAACCTACGCTGAATTAGGATGTAGCATTAATTTTCACAAAAAGGAAACGGTTTCCTCTGTAGTTACACATACTTCTATTGATTTCCAGAGCATTTGTTGCCCATATATGTATTTTTTTTTTGCAAAAAGCTAGACTTGCTTCATGACAGTCAATACGTATCTTGAAGATGAACCGGTTTAAGTGTCTACTTTCCGTTTTTACTCCTAAAGGGATCGGCATCTCTATAAGAAAAGGAACTCAACATTAAGAAAAAACATAAGAGTTCTCTACTTACCTTTCCGATTTCATACCAGCATCTTATTGTATCTTCAGCAATTACCATTGATCTTCCATGAAAACGGATGCAAAACCACAAAATCTGGTTTGGTTAAAAAAGGTGGTGAAATGCTAAGTGCCAGATCACATCAGATTGCCTCTCATGTAGATTTTAATGACAAATTCGCCAGAGTTTTTAAAAGAGGTTAATTTCAGATGCACCCATGTATATTTGAGGCACACGGCTAATCTGCTTAGGAACTGAATTATTTCTGCATTGGAACAATTTCATGTATTAGGCAAAGTAAGTGCTGTTTCCCCAGCAATCTCTTCACTGGAAACCTGGAGAATTCATATTCCCTACTAGAACAGGGCATTAGCATAAAAGAAAGCATCCCTGCATCAGAGATATTTATCTGGACCGCTTTCAGAATCTAAAATTTCCTTTCTGTAACACCACAACATTCACTTCCTACTTTAGCAATTATTCCAGATGAACAATTACATAAGGCTCCCAGCTTTCTCCTCTGCCTTGGAATAAAGCATTCCTGATTTAGCCAGCATAAGTTCGAAGGACTACTTTTCAAGATAAATTAGTAACGTTAATAGTTACAATTTCACCTGTGCTTTATTCTGCAAATTCAGTGTTTAATTAAGTGATGTTTGTTTTTTAATACCAGGACCATCACCGTTTTAGGTAGAGGTGACTGCTGTAACCCTCAGCCGAAGGCTTCCTACCAGTCTTCCCAGGAGGGAAATTTAAGAATAATTAAGCTGTAACAAACAGAAAAAGGAGTAAAATGCAGAGGGGGACTCACAACACTTGTCTCCAACCCTTTTTTGATTTCTCCATCAGTAACCATGATCCAGCCCCCTCAGGAAGCCTATTTTTGCAACCTCTGATGAGCCACTAGGCCTAGAAAGTATGGCCTTGGGATAAGCTTTACCTTCTCTACTGATGGTCAGAGCCCTTGGGGTAGTGTCCTGCAAGAGCCCTTTGCTTACTGTGGTTTGGGTCTCCCCAGTGGAGCCAGGCCACTTAAACACCTTAAAAACACCTACTATTTTTGAGCAAAAATTCAAAACACAGGCTTCAGGCTCCCCTGCCATATGTTACCTAGTGTTATTTGCAAATGCTAAATCCTGTTACGGAATCAGATCACAACTGTGGAAACAGGCTCGGTATTTTACATCGCTTATAATATTTAGAGTCCTGCATGTTGATTCATACCATCTGGCCCAACAGTGCTGAGGCTTTCTTTACGCCAAGAGCAGCACATCCAGCCCCGGCCACCACAGCCCTCTCCTGGAGATGCAGGAGGGAGTTTTGATGGCATTCATCCATCCATCCATCCATCGTGGCTTGCTTTTGGCTCATCTGCCTTCTTGGGCTGCTCTCAACTCAGCACAACTGCTTCTCCACCAGGTTTGGCCAGAGATGGTGTTGCTTTCCCCTCTGTGCTGTCAAGGGAGACCTCAGCAGCAAAGACCTAATGGGGACCTTCTGAGCTCTTGCAGCCCACCTAGAGATAACCCCCACCGAGCTGCTCTGCCCGCCTTGCAAAGCCCACCAGGTCACAGGCCATCTCAAGGAAGACCATCATTGAGCAGGAACCATGGGTGCAAAGCTTTGGTATACACCACTCACTCCTCAATTAGAATCTCCCATTGCAAAGGGGCAGAAACAGCTGTTTTTCATGTTTTTTCCACCTCCTATGAGGTGTAGGGGGTGAGGAACTTCACTTTTACCTACCACCCATGGAGTGTTTAGACACCACCAGCATACTTCAGGACAACACTGGTACCTACCCTGACAGAAACCTGCTGGGATTTGTCTGCTGGCTCTGTGCCAGTCATGTTTTAGTTTTTCATTAGCTATCAAAACATTTATTGAAAGCTTTTGCCTTCAGGCTTTGTAGACAGTCTCCCAAGAACTACAGTCCTGTGCTGAAACCCAGGTGTGGCCACACGTGCCCAAATACCACTTAAGGAACAGCAAAGTTTACATCCCAGAGAATACCAGTCGCATTTCAGCTCTCTGGAGATCTATTAGGATGAAGATTTCATCACATCTGCAATTTCTGCTCCCTGATATGTCAATATCCCCTCCTCTCAAGGGATCCTTATACCCTTTCAAAGCTTGTATAGGCAGCAACAAAAGAAATAGGTTCAGCATTAGAGAGACCATCTTAAACAATAAAGACTACATCAGGATGTTTGACAGGACCCCAGTAAAATCCACTAAGAATATCCAAAACTGCTTTATACACCATAATTCTATCGTAGCCAAAAATTGACTCCCAAGTGTAAAGTCACAGAGACAAGAGTTTAATATTGACAAAAAAAAAAAAAAGCTTAAGTTAGTGGTATTTTCTTCCTTGAAATAACATACTGGTCATATGAAAGTCACTGAAGAGGTCTGTTTTTAGCTCGGAAGACTTTTACAGTTACAGCTGAATTCAAAAACCCTAATTCCAAATGTGTGATGTTAACACAAAAAAAAACCCCAACCCTGAAAACTTAAGACCTGGGATAAAGAACAAATTCAGTTGTTAAGATTCTAGCAGTTACGTGAGGCCTTTCAATGCCTTTCCTTTCCCAAAACACGAAAAGTTCTTCAGTATCTTTCCCACCACCATTATTTCAAGACTCACAAGGATTGGTTTTTTTTAAAATACTAATGGGGTTAAATTGAAACCAAGCGCCATATGCTTGTAATGTCTTCTGTGAAGGTCTGAAGCCACCCTGTTTCAACTATTTGGTTATTCAGTGCAGAAAGTTAAAGATCACAGAAGGTATAACAGCTTTTAATACTCCATTAATATTATAGATTAAAAATTATTGCATAGTCTTATGCATTTCCTAAAACAGCGTTCTCTGGAAATTAAACATTTTAATATAAAAGGAGCAACTCTTTAAAACATGAATTGCTTTCACTACCTCGATCTTCTATCCTTTTTTGATTTGTCAGTACATTTGTCCATGGTTTTCTCATTGTCTCCTCTGCACTTGGGGCAATACCATTTCCCCTTGGGTTTGTAGGTGAGTCCAACACAGGAGAAGTGGAACCACTCAATAGGACACTGTTCGTTATCACATCCTATCATTTCGCCGTAAGACACCTGGTTGCATAAGCAGTAAGTGGGTTCGTTGGGGTCAATCGCAAATTCTACAGGCGAGACCTCCCTCTCCTGCTTGGCTTTGGAACGTTTTTTCTTCTTGGAAGATTTAGACCTTTTTTCTTTAGGGGGCTGATCGTCGCAGTCATCGATACCATTAGCTATATGGCAGAGATCGCGGCTTTCGCTGGTCCGCTGGCGACGAGGTCTCCGTGAAGATCTCTCCGGCTGGCAGGACTCCATCTTCGCCTTTTCTAGGGGCTTTTCGTTCTCAGACAGGTCTTGAAAACACTGAGAGTGCGTTTCCATTTGCCGGGCTCTATTCTCTACCAGTTCTAGCATCTGAGTAACTATTTGAATTTTTTCATCTCCGAGTTCTTGGCTGTTGATTAACGCACGCTGAAGATGCTGCTGCAAGCGTTTCTTCTGAACGGGATCGCTTTCTGCCTTGTATTTTTCATAGACATCATCTATTTCTTTTAACGCTTCTATAAAATAAAGGCAATAGGAATAATTACACAAGATGCAACACGCTCGAGAAAATGTAGAAAGCCCTGGCCTACAAACCGAAGCAATAGCTTATCATATCACAGGAAGGAACTCTGAATTCACATCACCATTATTTATCACGATATATAACACTCCAGAATTAGGATATCCAGGTCTTTTGCCTTCCCCTTCTTATTCCTCTAAAGGTTTGGTGTTAAGCTTTCAAGTAGATATAGTTATAAAAGGATTATGACAACTGAAGTTACACCGTAGCAAATTTACAACCAGGATTTAAATCAACTTAAAGCACTCAAAACACTTTTTCTGTGACCAAGACAAATTATGGCAAGTTGCATTTTAAGCCGCAGCTGAACTTTTCAGAATCAGTGACCTCCTGTTTAGAGCATCCCAGGATGCTTTTAAGCTACTAGTAATAAGTGGCTCACAGTTTGACTTATAAGCTTTTTTTTCTTCCCCTTTCTTGCAAGTCATGCAAAATAACTGGAGGAATTGCTGTGAATTTTCTGTAAAATTTAGTTCTTAGCAGCAAGTTTAATGAACCCAAATATGAGACTAACAAATGCCTTATAAGCCAGTCGTAGTCTCTGCTTCGTTGTTCTATATTGCTGAAATTGAAAACATTTTCCAGGCCAAAAGTCACACTAGACCTATACATAAAAGACAGAAATCATTAACGTGGAAAGAAATAGATTAGTAGAACTGACAGCGAAACCTGAGGCACAGTGTCAGATACAGCACTGGCTCCTTCAGAAACAACTTTGGGATTTTATTTGAACAGGCAAGGGAATTTATGAATGGTACTGAACTATTTACTTCTAAAGCGAGGAGATGCACAGTACAATCTATCTCTCCCTGAAGACTTGTGTTTCACAAACCAGCTTTCACTTTTAAAGAATTTGTCTGCATTGTGCAGTTGTGAAATGATTCGAGCTTGCGCTAAATGGAAGCCATAGATATTATCTCAACATTGTTCACAGTGATTTTTGTTTTTCCCTGCTGACATCTTGAAACAGTAGCTTAAACATCAACGGCCACTTTTTACTATAAATTCTGAAACCTGTATGACAAAAGCAGCCAACAGCAT